>JAPMOB010222430.1:0-11026 GCA_029875015.1 Lepomis gibbosus | reverse complement strand
AATGTGCTCAAAAAATGTCTGAAAGACTGAATCTGAACATTTAAGCTGCTGAAAACTCACCGTGCCACCTTTTGCACCCACATCGCAAAAGGTGGGGCGGAACATGACTACAGTCTCTGTAGTCGGCTAACCTGAATAGATAGACTACGTTCATATTAAAATTTAGTATTTCAATACCAAACTGCTCATAATATTCAGCCTCACAGAAGAAAAATAAAATCCATTTATTTAACGGCTGCATCAGGCTGTGTGAAACGACTGGGAGCAAATAAAAAATATTAGAAATTTAAAGACAGTAAGTAGGCTGATCCTGCTGTACTGTAAAAACCTGTAGGCAACATTAGCCTGAGGCTTTTAATCAGTCTCTGTAGGATCGCCATAGTCAAGAGTTTCTACACATTACCGCTGCAAACATAAAGCAGCCTATTGGCTAAAACAGTCTGTGAGATTTCCTGCAGATGGTGATGTCATTTTCCAGAGAACTGATTGGTCAGTAGGCAGTTAATCTCTTTTCTGGAACATAACCTGTTTGGAGCAGGTTAACCGTTGATAAAAAAATTTAGTCATGTTTAGTTAAAAAAAGAAAGTCATGTTGAGTATGAAAACTCTTGTTCTTTTGTACAATTTCTGATTAACCCATATGAATTGCATGCTTAAAATAACATACTGTTAAAGCCCCGCCCATTTCAAGACAACTTGACCCACTTCCGGGTTAAACCCCGCCCGCTTCCGGCCTGGGCCCCGCCCAATCCCAGTACAGATAGGGATACAGATAATGGTTATTTTTGTATTCATATGGTTAACAGATACAGATAATGCTGTACTCGCTGTATATGTAATGCTGTATATATATATATATATATATATATATATATATAATATATATGTGTGTGTGTGTGTATGTGTTTGTGTGTGTTTTGCTTCGTGTTTTCTTATTATGCAGATGTCTTGCTCATTGCTTACATTCATGCTTACATTCTTTACATTCTTTTACTGATATCCTTTTTTCTGCTGAAAGTTACCGACAGTGGATCCTGGATCCTTGATAAGTCACTGGGACTTTTAAGTTATGAAAGGCTGCACTATATTTATCTTTTCTCCAGGACTGCACAAGCATGGCATACAAATAGCACAAGACTTTCGCTGTAGCAAAAAGCTACTTAGCAGCAAGAAACCCCTCGTCCGCTGATGACATACATAATTTCCCTCAAAAAATTGCAGTGTTTGAAACCAAAACACACCGATTAGAAGTGAATTTGGAGATGAGTGGAGCATTTCGGATTCACTACAGCCTCAAAACAGTGGACAAGAGAATGTAAGCACACAACGAACTAACACTAAAAAGACTAACGTGAAACAGGAGGGCTGTCTGTCTGGCAAGAAATCTGCAAGTAGAAATCCTCTCTGGGACTCTCTTTGTGAAAATCCTGAGAATAAATAATTTCCCCGGGAAATAGGAGGATGAGTGATAGCCAGAGCCCAGCACCCTGAAATTTGCGACGCTGTTGGTGAGGCAGTGTGCCTCATCAACCCCTGTGCTTAGTAGGAAATAGCCGTGGAAAGCTGGAAAAGGATGAGTTCGCAAAAAACCTGTCCAATAACAAAGTGTACAACATGAGAACAGATTTGCACCACTGCTGCAGGATCCTGGATCTTCGTCTGATGAACTGCAAAACCTCTCGTCTACCCACAGTGTAGGGTAAGCACTGAGAATAATTCTGAAAGCGAAAGGGCTACAGAGAAAGACAACGACTGGGCCTTAAACTCTGATGGTGGGTGATTTTGCTGTTAAAGAAGTAGAAGGCATAAGTGTTAAGAACACCAAAATATACTGCTGTCCCAAGGATATGGTCGGTGACATGACAGAACAAATTGCACGTATTCTGGCTGCACACCCAATTGTGCAGAACATCATAGGGACCAGTGACTTTGTGAAACAGCAATTGGGGATCCTGAATGGGACTGGACCAATCCATGGAACACACTCAGCTCCTCAAATACTGAGGCGTTGGCCCTCTACCACCAGTCAGAAGAGGAGTTGAGAGATTGTTGGCACTAAACACCTGGCTTTCAACTCGATTTATTGTCGATTCACTGCACCTTATTGACAGTTTAAATTTCTGGGACGGCAGACTATCTTTTTAGGACAGATGGACTGTGCCTCAACGGGTCAGGAGTAAAATTGTTCACCTCTAACCTATTTTACTTCCTGCATCACCAGGTGAAAGATCTGGTCACTGCTGGGACCAATCTCCCCCTAGCAGATATTGTGTTCATGCTTTTATTGCACACAATCTCTCTACACTAGACAGCAACTGCTCTGTTGCTGCCTTGACCTTAGTCTTCTGTAAAATACACCTTACAGAGAAGTGAGCACACAAACTCCTGTTCTTAAATTTTTACACTGGCTTCCAGTTGCTTGTAGAATAGGTTAAAAGTGATGGATGTACCTTGAGTCAACTTCCTGATCTCAAATGCGCCCCACCTTTAACCACCTTCAAATCACCTGTGCCTTTGATTGATTTGTTTCTCTACTGCACTTTTATTTCCTTTGTTGCATTTGGGGCAGCTTACAACTTAGGACTGTAACTGTATAAAAACATCTTAATTGATTATCTATCCATCCATCCATCCATCCATAAATAATTAATTATTATTTACCTGTTTTTGTTCCCCACCCCAGGGCAATGCAGAAGATGAAGCAGTTTCGTCGTTTAAAGCTGGAGGAGGTGAAGGTGCTAGCAGAGGATGGCATTGAGCTTAATGCTGCCGAGTACCAACGACAGGTGGAGGAGCGCGAGGCTCAACGGAGGCAGGAGAGAGAGGAACGTCTAGCCCGAGAGGCCATGATGACCCTGGAGGCCATGGAGCGCGAGGAGCAGGAAGCCGCAGAGGCTGCTGCTAAAGCAGCAGAGACTCCAGCTATAGAGGGTGAGGCAGAATGAGCAGTAAGAGTTTGCAATTTGTTATGTTGTTAATGAAACAGGGAGGTAATGGGTTTTATTCCAGAGCACGGCACTAGTTGTAAGTGAATATGATCAAAACCAACACAGTTGCTTTATATACATTAGAAGTGTTTCTCCAGATTTCTCCTTTCTGCAGCTGCAGTACGAAATATGGATAACTCAGTTCAGCATGATTAAAACATTCCGAATTCAATCCAAAATTCTCCATGTCTATCACCTCTTCTGCCTCCTCAAAGCTTTTGATGAGCCATCACTACTTTTCTGAAGTTTCTTTCCCCCCTTTCCTCTTTGATAGCTCAAACACCTGAGGCAAAACCGCAGAATTTGACAGAGGACATTGAGAAAAAGAAGCAGAAAAAGCCAAAAAAGTCAAATATCCACAGCGCCATCACTGGGTTTGAGCAAGCATTTGAGCAGTTTGCTACATCCGGCATCAAGAATTCAAAACCGGCCATGGTCAGTCATCCAGGGAGCTCTCTTACCCCAAGACAGAGTGATGTCCCGGCAGTGGATGTGAGTGCCACCCAGGTGAGATTTTCAGCTCAAAATCGAGTTAAGTTATAACAGGCCAAAAAACTTTGATAGTTCTTAATCAGTTGCTGGTATCTTACATTAAAAATATGTAGCTGGCTTATCTGAAAATAGAATTCAACTTCCGAATTTGGTTTTCTGGCACAGTTGCAAGTAAAGCAGGTTAATTTAGTGTGTGAAAAATTCACCAACAGTTGCTGATATCAGTTTAATGCAAAAATTATACTACATGTAGAAAACAAAATATGTGAATACATACAGCTGTACTAGTAACATTTATATAATATAATTTCTATAAAGTACTTTCCCTCAGCAAAACAACAATTTGTAATTCTACCAATTATGCTGCTACAACAAGGTTAACTCACTCAGGTTAACAATTGTTGTTCACTCTTGTGTTTTATCAGCCATCCTACTCCAAGATGAAGATGCCAACAGAAGTAACAAAGAGTCGCCGTCACCCCCTCAGCAAGCCGCCCATGCGCTCCCCTCTGTCCATCGTCAAGCAAGAGCCAACAGGCGACCAAGGTGTGTGACTTTGAGTGTATTTTATCGTAAATGTATTCATATTTTAAACTCAGCACTGTTTGGATGGACAGTTTTCCTACTGTTAAAACATGATTTGCAAGAAACCCATGTAAGTTGAAAACTGACACTGACCACTATTCATCTGTCGCCCTCCTTTTTCCCCCTCTATCCCCCTCAATATTAATCCCACTGATTGCCCTCTCCATCACGGTACTTAAAATGAAGAAGACACCATTTTTGTTTTGATTATCGATCTGGAGAAGGAAAAACAAACAGGACTAAAGCTCCCTGCGGGGACACTGAAATCAAGACTGCAAGGCCTTTTCACTCCCCTCCCTTCCATCTTTTTCTTTTCATTTTCTGACTGACACTTATTGATCCGGGGATCATGACTTCCAATTACCTGCTTTCAAAGTCACTTTCAGTCAGCAGCAGGGGACCCGACTCAGGGCCTGTCCTTCAGAAGCGTGGAGGGGGTACAATGAGAAAGAGCGGGCTGGAGGAGGGAGAAAAGAGTGTTAAATTGCAAGCTTGTGAAGAGTTCTACCTGACTTCTTTCCAGGGTTAGCAAACAGTCTGGATAAGTAGCTTCAGGGGCTTCAGTGCAAAATTGATTCTAGACCCTCAACAGCAAGTTGTTGATGTCTGTGCTATTTGTGCTCATCGGCCAATTATATCAGGAGTGGTGGTGTTATTGTCTGGAACAGACGGTGCTATTTCTGTCTCATGGCAAAGGCTCCCTTATTAAAGAGATCCTTGGGCTTTTCCAAAAATGCTTCACCTGCATTTCAGAGAAAACTAAAATCATTACCAATAATAAATCTTGCAACATCTCTTTGGCATGCATCACTTACTTCAGATTGTGGATGCTTTCTTTTGGAGCAGCACATCTTTAATGCGTGTTGTTTTCTTTGTAACCTGCAGAGCTGTCCTCACCCATGCCGCTGGACAGCAGCATGAAGAAACAAGAGCACCTGTGGCAGAATCACTCTCCCAACTTCCTGGCAGAGAAGGCCTTCAATTCTGCAGTGGCAGCACTCAAACCACACTGTGCTATCTGTTCACTCTTCTGTCCCTACACAAAGGTACAGCCACACACTGCAGCAGAAGAACATAACGCATGTCATTGAAGTAGTAATTGTATTGTACTAGCAATTCCAAAAACAGTAGTTGTAGCTGCAGGTTAGTGGTAGTATTATTGATGTAGTCAGTAGTTTGAATAGCAGTAGTTCAGGTGTAACAAATTTGTTTGGATAGTATTGTTGTATAGTACAGAACTACTAATGACAACAATTGTGGGCCATAATTACAAAGAAAGGAATGTTTCTCCATCCTCTTTGCATTCATCCCAGCCATTGTAAAGGCTGACCAATAATCTACATTTAATCCATTAACTGTCCTATCGTCTTTCCTCTGGCTATTCCAGCAAAACAAAGACGTCTTAATTGTGAATGAAATCAATCGCACCTCCTTTCCCCGTCATGGCAGTCGGACTAGTCCACTGGTCCCAGAGATGTGCTTCAGCGCAGGCAACACTGAGCCTTCACCCACCAACCATCACATTGGAGAGGACGGGACCAGTCTTCTGCTTTGCTGTTCATCTTGCCAGATGCAGGTTCATGCCAGTAAGTAGAAAACCCTCAGTACAGCAATAAAGAATGCTGGCTGTATAAGAGTAACGTTGGGGCCAAACATAATGTGTTTAGGCCTTTTTGCGTAATGACACGTGGGGGAAGTTGCACAAGGTAAAAAAGTGGGCTTTCTCAGCACATGTTAATGTTGGTGTTTTTTTAAGATGAGCAATAGAAATAAATCCGAGCACAACACAGTATTTGAATGCTGTTAATGAAAGTCAACACTATTTCAGGAAACTTTTTCGCAAAGAGACTTTAATTACAGCTTTTACATTGAAGTAGCTCAAGGAAGTGTGATTACAGTCACTGATAAGTGCCCCAGGTTCAGAAATTATGTTTAAAATGAATGGCACCAAATGTAAAACTTTACTACGTGATTAACATACCTAGGTGGGCAGTACATCCATCCTAATGGATATGAAATAGGGGTGTGTAAAACATTATTTTGTGGATTTAAAAACGTGTTTTTTGCTTTCTGTTTATTGTTGTAGAAAAGTTATGTTTGATTCGGTTCAGCTGGGAGACTAGCAGCTGTGGGCGCACTGCAGGGTTTGATCTGTAACACTCTGAATCTTGGTCTCAGCCAACTACAAGCCCATACATGTACTGACAAGCTTTACAGACAGACTCTACCGGGCATTTCACTAGTTGTCTTTGTTCACAACTTTTTTTTAAATCCCTGGATCCCTGAGAATGGTGTTGGAAAAATAGGAAGCACAGAAGATGACTCCAGTACAGCAGTGCAATAACCTATCAGCTCATTTCCCCTTTTTCCATGCTCACTGAGGCTGCTTACTTTAACTCTCCTTGTCTTGAGTTAAACTAGCTAAGAGGCTGCTCAACCAATGCAAAGACAGCCCCAGCTCTTTACTAAGAAAGATCTCTTTTAAGGGCAAATGTCTTCTGTCAAAGCAAAGCGTGAACAGACCGGTGGCTTGGCTTGTTGACTGGGTGTATGAGTGAATTAGCACTGGGACCTCAAAACAAATTTATTTATATAGCCTAATATCACAAATCACAAAGGAGTGACAAAGGCTGACAGAAAAACTTTTAGAACCACTGATTTAATGGCAAGGTTTTATGCTGAGACCGATATAGCTTTTGGAAATGTCTACACGTGTGGATGTTTTGTGTCAGGCAGCACATACAACAGCATGGACGTGTGCACATGTGCTCAGTCAGTAACACTCACACACACCAACCCTCCTGGGTTCTTATTATCCCAAAGCTGGAGAGCACCTTCAAAAAGGCCAGTTTATTAGTCATCCAGGGATGAGCTGGGCTCAGCTGGGGAAGCAGCGCTGCTATTGATAAGAGGACATGAAGCAGAAAGAACTCCTGTCCAGCTCTGTGCTCCATTGCTTTGCTCCTCATTGTTTTAGAGTGGGCATTCAACTAAAAATCATTCAGACCTGCCTAGGTGTTACATAAGCGTGCAAGCCCTTTGGTTCAGAAGCACAAATTGGAGAGAAGATTGGCCAAGTTATATAGGCAGTGCTAACAAACTGGTTAACAAAGCAGGTTGGTTTTTGTCAAGTGTACAAAAACATAGCAATTCTAACAATTTGGAAGTATTTTGGGGTCCAAGCCCGCGTGCGGCTGGGAACCCACGAATGCAAGGCATCGCCTTGACTTTTTTTTCGCTACATCGCGAAAACTGAAAAACCTATTTTATATGCTAACAAATATTTGCGGAAAACACTAACAACAGAAAATAATGTCATATCTTCACTTTGCAAAGGCCGATTTACACCAAATTTGGAGCACCTATGCGGGACGCCCCCCTGAGGGCCTGTACAAAATTTGGTGCAACTCGCCCCTAGGTGGCGCTATTTAACCCGAAAAATTATGTTTACCTTATGTTTACGTGTTTGGGGGATGCTGGCAATTCCTATGGTATAGAACACGCCTCGGTGCGATGACGTTTTCATTTCGCGAAATCGTAAAAACTGGAAAACCTATGTTAATTAACTCCTCCGAAGCCGCAAGTCCGATCGACACCACATTGGGCATGGATAATCTCTGCACTCAGCCGATGAAAGTTTGTGTAGGAAATTTTGATCCGACAAAAAACGGCCGAATTACAAGCTAACAAATATTTGCGAAAACGCTAAAAACAGGAACTACAACATACCTCAAGCTTGGAAAGACTGATCAACACCAAACTTGGGGACCTTATGCGGCATGACTTCCCAAAGGCCTGTGTCAAATTTGGTGTCAATCGGCCAAACGGTGGCGCTATTAATCATATATGAAAAAACACTGCCATTCACTTACATGCATTTTATATCTCCAGTACCACAGCTCCAATTGACAACAAATTTGGGTCAATTCTTCCCCAGGGGTCCTGATGACACCTGAACAATTTGGTGCAATTTGGCCAAAAGGCGGCACCGTAATCGAAGCTCAAATGCCGTCACTAAGCCCATTCTTTTCAATGGCATTTTCAAACATGCCACATTTTGCCCTGGTTTGGAATGGCCGATCGAGACCTGACTCAGGGACCTTACACGGGACGTCGGCGGGGCACCCGGGCCGACTCGCGCACCCTCCGCGGGGCAAATGGGGGCGGCTCGCACCGGGGGGCTGGCACCCCGTTTACAACTGCTTGCCGTTCTAATTAATATTGAATTCATGCCAGAGCTTGACTCCATGGAGCCCGTCCTTACTGAACATTAATATACTTGTGCATCTAGAAGGTGCTTTGGCAACATCAAATGCCAAAAATGCTATAGAAAAGATATATTAAGCCATTAATCTCTCCTCTCTTATAGGTTGTTACGGTGTAAAGCCAGACTCTGTCGGTGAATCCTGGATGTGCTCCAGGTGTGAAGCAGGAGCCTGGACAGTGGTGAGTAGCAGAACTGCCTTATGCAAAAACATATGGTTCCAAGTAACCTTCATACTTGTGCTTCCTTTATTTCTTCATATATAGTAAAATCTGCTGTTGTAAAGATTAGGTGATCTTGCTCCCCAGCACCTATTGCAGTAACAAAATTGTCTAGAAAAGTTCTGAACTGGTCATGGTATGAGAGGATCAGAAGATCTGTTTGACTGTGACTTCTGTTTCCCCCACTGCCTAACCTTAATCCTCATTTGCTCTCTGTTTTTCAGGAGTGTTGTCTCTGTAACTTGCGTGGCGGAGCTTTGAAGACTACTACAGACAACCGGTTAGTGGCATATGCTTGGGTTTTATTGAGGCATTTTTTTTTCACAGGGGCAAAATTTGCTATGAATATTAGAAATAACAAAAATCTCTATGGCATATTAAAACGGCGTTAGAAGGCATTAAATTGATTCTAGTGAATAACCTTAATTTTGGTAAGAGGAAGAAGTGGACTCACACTCACTTCCGGCTATCAGAGAAATCAATATTCACATTAAATAACTTAATTTAACTCAGGTTAAATCCACTTCCAGGCTCCACCTTTCGAAAAGGTAAATAACAGTCAATTCATTAATTTATTCTCTGAAGGTTGCTACAATATATTTCATACTCACAAACTACATAATCAAGTTCTTTATGAATTAAAAGTTGTTAAATCTTCAAAAACCTAACATTTTTTATGGCATCTCGCGTTATGTAACCAGGTGGGTCCATGTCATTTGTGCCATTGCTGTGGCTGAAGCTCGTTTCATCAACGCCATTGAGAGGGAGCCAGTGGACGTCAGTGCCGTTCCAGAGACACGCAAAAATCTGGTAAGTTCACGCAGAGACAAGGTAAAAGTTTTTTCATCTCTGTCATGGTATGGTGTGATCTCAGACAGGCAGGGGTTAACATTTAAACATGGCCATCTTTACAATCACCATCTTTGTGCTCTTTCTCTGAAGAAAGTTACTAACTGACTGTTACTTACTGCAGCAGTTTCATTTCTTATGTATTTTGTCATTGTTATGAAATTCTCTCTTCCTCACTGATCTCCTTCTCTCATTTCTACGGCATTGAATTCCTGTGTTTCCTGCTCAGCACCTCTGTATCTGTCACTCTCTGCCCTCCCTCCTTCCCTGGTGGATTGATATATTGTGTTTTTGCAAGCTGTGGAGGACATGGGGTAAAACATATGTGCTGGGGGGTGGGAAATGGCTGAAGAATCAGCTGTCATTTCTCACTGCGCCAAATGAACTGAATCGAACCTGCGGGCAGGAGGCAATTTCCCCATTGCTGCCGCGTCTTTGAACACAACTTGTCCCCTCCCTCACTTTCTTTCTCTCCAGCTCTCCTTCCAGTCTCTGCTACCCTTCCATTCACCTGATCCCACTTCACAGGCAAAGGCATTGCTTGCTGTGCACTATCACAAATCTACAAATAACGTCATCTCTCTCCCTACCCTTCTCTCTGAATAATCTATCAAGGAGAAGCAGGGTGACATTTGCATCCGAGTGCTGTCAAAGCAGTCTCTTCTTAAAAGGCCATGAGAAGAAGCTCTGCAGTCTAATGATTCGGATGACTGGGCTGATAAAATGTGAACACGCACCTTTAGAACCAGTTGAAATTGCACCGCGTTCAGCAATCTGTGTATTTTTTCTCTATCTTTGAACATTTGGTTTTCAGAGATGGAGAAATTTCACACAAGCTGCTTTTTGTCTTAGTTGCCTCAGAATTTCTCAGGCACAGTAACACTGCACATTCCTCAAAAGATGTACCTTTCCCAAAGGTAGCGTTGCATCTCGTACCTAGAGGTACTGCGATTTCTGCCTGTGTGAGAAAACAACTTCAAGCTTGGAAAAGCAAGCTGCTTAAATAAATCATCAGACAATCTTTAAAACGGTGTTCCAGCTACCAGTCCAAGTCCATTTTCGTGTTAAAAACACACAAAGCAGAACAATTATTTTATCAGTTATTATATTAACTGCTGGTCTAATTTTGGAGTTTGCAGTGTGCTTCAGATGGTAGATTTAGTGTGCATTGGCGTGCAGTGTTTTTGTTTTTTTTATGCTATCAGTGACCGGAATCAAAATCAACTATTTTGTAACAAATGGAGCCTTAAATGAATGTAGGTTTTGTTTGGTTTCTTGTAAGGAGTTACTGATTTTGATTTGGCGATTAAATATACATAGAAAAACGTCAAGGTGGAATGAGGGTTAAACAAACAGCTGGACATACAGCTATTGTTTCTTGGTGCTACATTTATTTATTTTTTCTTCATGCTGCTTTGGTGTCATGTCACCTCCTGCCTGTGATTTCTGCATTGGAATAGTACACCAAGCGGGGGAACTATAAACCATTCCAGCTGGAGAAATATCACACATCACAGCTCTGTTGAGAGCTGTTGTACATTTTTCCTGCACCAGTACAAAAATGAAGTATTGGCACCTTAATAAAGAATTTTTATTTTTTATTGATCTGTCTCGTGCTGGGCTACATC
>JAPMOB010222428.1:0-17540 GCA_029875015.1 Lepomis gibbosus | reverse complement strand
GACAAACATCACCCAGCTTATACCTTGTTTAAATGGGTGGACACAGGCTATAACTTGAGACATCGTAGGCCTGTGAGCATTAGTACCCACAAGGCCCGTTTGTTTAATAGCTTCTTTCCAGCCACTGTTAGGCTCGTGGCACAGGACATTAAGGAGGGCAAAAAGTCCCCTATACCATGTTTTTAAATATTATTATAATATATGTAATGATCAGTGCAATAGTATTTTTTTAATCCTTTTTAGAGTTTCTATTTTTGTACATGCTATATTATTATTATTTACTATAATGTGTATTTATTCAAGAAAGATTATTTTTTACAGTCTTTTGCAGTTTAAATGTGATGTGAGATGTATATACAGTTTCTTGTTATTTTATTCTATCTAAAACCTGACTCTGAGAAACGCACAGGAATTCCAATGTACCTGTACTGAAACGTACCTGTGCAAATGGCAATAAACTTTGAACTTGAACTTGAACTTATTACAACCCATATTAAGGTTTATTTAGCGCCCTTTAGTGATCACACGATGGTAACAAAGGAGGTGATGTATTATAAATAGGCAGAAAGTCAGTATAAGGAGGTGGATGGGTCAAACCCTGGATTTTCACTCAGAGAATGCTTTTGAGTCATTGTGTTATTGTGTTACTGACTACTGTCACATGACTTACTTGATGTACATACTTTAACCAAAACTACAACATTTTCCTAAACCTGACCAAGTAGTTTTTGTTGCCTAAACCAAACCACCAACTGTTAACACTAACCACATATTTAATGTCATTTCATACGTGTCTTTTTTGGAGGCATGGATGAACAACCTATGTTATTGTTTGCGTTGCAGGACTTTCATTTGACATTAGTCGTTAAAGAACGAAACACAGAAACGTGCTGCAGTGATGGACCTGACCAGCACCTGATTCTTCCACTGGATTCAACACTGAACTAAACAGAACAGTTAGTTATTATTAATGTCAAACATTTCACAGAATCATTTTCAGATGCTCATCCTCATCAACATGGCTGAAGGTGTTCCTCAGGGTTCCTGACTGGGTCCAGCTCTATTTACATCCATACAGCAGGTTCCCATTAGAGAACACACTGCACGTGTGAATAAAGTGAACAGACGGCTGTGACCGGACGATGTGTCCAGCAGAGAGGGATTAGTGGTGTTTTCTCAGCTTTAGCAGAGAGATTGTCCTGAACTGAGAAACTTAATTCAAAGCTTTCAAACAAACACTTGGATTTCAGTAATGCAGCACTTCCATAACGCTACTAACAGACTCAGGGTCAGTTAGCCTAGCCAGAAAATACAAATGCCGTCAGGTGTGTACTCTCACATTTTAAGAGAAAACCTTAGTCTTCTTTTCAAGGGATCGCCTTTCCACAGGTCGGGCGGACCCCGTCTTGCTCATGGTTAATGACTGTCATGGAAAAGGGTTTTTACTGAACGTCTGGTCTAAAAGTGAGCGGGTTAAATCCTCTGCTGGACTTCGACCTTTCAATCCACGACAGACAAAAACAGACAGAGGGGAACACGAGGTGTTTGAGCAGCAGAGTAACAGGATTGACACCGACGAAATGTTGAGTAATCTTGTAGTCTGCTGACCGAGTGATTCAGCACGATGTGGCCCTCAGCGCTATCTGACAGGATGGTTATTATTGCTTATGATGTGTTGGCTGGGAACAACAGGGTCTTACCCAGGGCAGATCCCTCAGGGGACACCATACCAGGAAGATAATTTCGCACGAAGCTTATTGAGCACTCACTCACGCCTCGTTAACTCATTAACTGCTAATGGGATGATCCTGCAGCCACACAGCAGGAGGGAAGAATCCTCCTGAGGATTAATGAGGGCATCGGGTTACACTTCAGATTAAACAAAACCTGCTTCTATCATTATTTTAAATCACACAATAATCACAGGCTGCAATGATGAAGCCAGAGTTCTCTAAAAGACAAAATATGACCAAAAAGATGCTCGTTTCATGTTAGGTTTTTAAAACTCTACTTTTACTCTTTACTCAGGTACGCAGGCGAGCACTTGTGACAGATCTTAATGAGTTGGCCAGATGAAAATGTTTAGAAAGTCAGACAAAGACATTTTGCACACTGTGCCACTGGTGGCCGTGCTGGAAAGCAGCCTGCATCATCTGACAGAAGAGTAGTTAGTCTGCAGAACGGATGTAGGATGCACACTGTAACATCTGAGTCACATGGTCACTGAACTGATTATTGAGAGAATCTACAAATTGTACAGAGTATGGCTTTGTTTTGATGGAAATTAGCTTGATCCTCTAATTCTCATTGGTTGCTATTTGTTTTTACAGCGATGCCTGATGCTCAGTTCATTAAACTGAAACTGTTCTTGGCTTCGATCAGCAGCTACCTGCTGTTACCTATCCAGGAAAGAGTCATTCTTTAGAAGAAGAGAGATGTGTGGGTAAAACTTTCCTGTTGGGCTTGACTCCCTCTATATGTAGGCATACACTACTTAATTCAACAGTGACATGTTCAATATCACTTTGCCATCCGCCTCACATTCGGGTGCAAGAGCAGCCCCAACATATTCCTTTCACTTTCCGAAGCACTCTGCTGGATCCTTCTCAATAACCACAAGCTTCCACATGCCGTGTATCATCTGGATGACTTCCGTACCGTGATACCTTCATCCACACCTCCATCTCCACACTTGTATATCTGCCTGTCTCCAGCTTGCCGTTTCCGTTTCCCCAGAAGAAACAGAAGCACTCAGAACATCCCTCGAATTCCTCGGCATCACACTGGATTCATGTTCCTTCCACGCCTCCCACCCAACCAAGAAACTCCACCATGTTTCTTTGTACATTTCAAACTACCTCCTCACCTACAAGAAGTGTGTGGTTAGGGGCATGTGAAGGACGATTCATGAGATGGCTTCTTTTTCACAATTTATTGGCTCCTGTAGAACACAATGCACATATTAATTGACTTCTGGCTTCCTCTTTCGGCATCTTTTCTTCCCTCATTATTAAATGCAACAAATCCAAAGAAACAGTATATAACAGTGACACCTGGTGGGCTGAATAAAAAGTGTGTGTGGGTGAGGTGACAGAGACAATGGAAATTACATTAGCAAACAAAAGAAAGAACACATTAACATACCTCTGCTTCCTAAAAATACAAAAATACAGCGTTTACTCAAGGAAAGAGACGCTGAAATCTTCGACAAGCTAAATTGGTCACATGACACGGCCCGCCTGCCTACAGCTGCGTAACATAATTGTATTAACATCAAACAATATGCGTTTAAAGTTAAAACTTAAATGGTTCGGTTTCCAAAGAAAACAATAAATTAGTCCAGCAGCACTTTTCCACACAATTTACCTTCAGCTGTGCAAAATGAAACTGAACACTACGGAAGCTTGGGAGGTACAGACGGGATAGTGTGCAGCTAGGGTCATTTCCACAAGAAACAGTAAAAATAAAGATGAATAAAGAAAATCAATCAAATACTCAAAAATTGTTAAATGATAGATAAAATCCACAGATGCAAATTTGAAAATAAAAATTATTAAAGTGCATTTTCAACTCTGTTACACAAGCACCAGCTTCTCTCCATACTCAAGACACCTATATTTCGCCATCTGCTTCATCCTCCAAGGCCGATCCCTCCTCCCTTACTTTCTGCTGCAGTTCCGTCCCTCTGTAATTACACTGAATGCTTGTAAAATGGAGCTGAGTCTTTGGCGTCACTCCCTTTCCTCTTGGAACGGCATCTCCTTTTACAACCACTACATAACCCAACCCGACACTGAACCACACGCCGATGCAGCTGTTACAACAGAGGCAGATTTCTTCAATCTCTGCTTCCTCTCCTTCACCTGAACCCCCAGCTTTTCCGCCATCACAAAAAGCAATCATCAGTAGTCTCTCACTGAACTGTTCGGGAGGGTTTTAAACCCTTCCATACTTTGTTCAACCCACCAATCTTACCATCAACATCATATTTTTGTCCAGCTTCATCACTTACGCTCACTCACTTCTGCACATCAGAATCAGCCGATAGCTGCACTCTCCTGATGGCAGGAAATACAGGAAACAGGAGCACCCCCAGAACAAAGGCAGAAAAGTCCGGCATCTGTTGGGTTTCAGTCCTTGTTGAGTGTTCTTCTGAGTCTATTTTTCAAACTTTTCTGTAAACTGTGTCAGAAAATCTTATTTCTTAGTAAAAAGTGAAATTTTACTCTCTGTCTTGTGTCGTTCTTGTCGTCTGCTCCATTTGATCCAGAATCAGTTGAGGTCATGCATGAAAAGCGAGGCTCCCACAGACAATGTTGTTTACTGCTGAAGCACTAATTGGTAAATGAAGCGTACGCAGGGTGCTATTGTTACTGTTCTTGTTTACTGTGGACATGTGGTGTTTTGACAGTGTCTGAAACAGTTGGTGTCCACGCTGGAGGTCCTTGTCTCACGCCATCCTCTAATGAGAGTCTAAACACAGACGGATCCTGAAGCAGCACCTCCACCTCCACAAAGAGAGCATTCTTCAGCCGGGGCGGGAAGTTGACTTTGCATCATGACTGAGTGCTGACTGTTCTAATCATCCCTCCGTTCACATCCTGCAGGAGAAAACAGCTGAATCCAGGTCAGAGTGTTCACATCCAGCAGAGAGAGATCCACTGACCTCCATCTTCCTCCACACACACACCTACTGTTCTTCCTGCTGCTGTTATTCAACGTGCTTTACAATGTCCCTCTCATTCACACAGTGGTGTTTCCATAACTTCAGAGGACAGTCATGGGGCCAGGATTGAAGCAGAACTCTCTACAAATGGAGAGTTGTGTAACTATGAATCCGTACATAGATATTCATGGCAGAAAAGTATTTTACTTTCCATCGGTCGACTTTGAAACCCAGAGATTTTAAGCCTACTACGTCCCCTAGTTGGCGTTAGCACCCAGAGATACTAAGATGGCCACCTCTGGATTACGCTCCGCAGTGCATTCTGTGTTTGGCTTTTTAAACTGTTTTCTGACGTCCCTCTTTGGTAACATTTACCCGAGAAGAGCTCTTAAGCATTAAACTTTCAACTGCTCACACTATTCCACCACTCTTTATCAAACCTGGAACGTTCCTGGAGTTATTAGTCGGAGGACCAGCAGCTCTGTACGGGATCTACCGCAGATGCCAGAGAAGCGTGCTGGTGCACTGGTTAAAGTGAGACAGCAGGGTTTTCGCACTGCGTTCCCATTGACCCACCTGGCGAATGTCAGCTCTCTGGCCAACAAAACGGACGAACTGCTTCTCCTCAACAGAGCTAACTTGGACTTCTGCAGATCTGCGGCCCTCTGTTTTACTGAATCCTGGCTCACCGAGCGCATCCTGGACAGCGCACTGCACCTACTAGGATTTTATCTCTTCTGTGTGCATCGCATAACTGAGCTCACGGGAAAAACAAGGGGAGGCGGACTCTGTCTCTACATAGATGAAGGTTGGTGTACAGATGTCACAGTGTTGAAGAAATCATGCAGCCTCACTTAGAGACATTATTCATAAACTGTAAACCTTTTTATTCACCGCAGGAGTTTTCCTCGTTTGTCCTGGTCGCTGTTTACATCCCACCTCAGGCCTGTGGTAGTGAGGAGTAACTAACGTGGAGAAATCCAGACTCGAACAGAGCAAACCTCAGCCATTAACTCCCAAAGTACAGACAGCATATCACTTGTCCCACACTAACACACTGGACCACTGCTACATAACATTAAAGGACGCCTATCGTTCTGTTCCCCGTGCAGCCTTAGGACTCCCTGATCACTGTCTGGCTCACTGTTTGACTGCCCTGACTGGAGTGTTTTTGAGGCTGCAGCCACTGACCTGGACGAACTAACTGACACTGTGACATCTTACATCAGTTTTTGTGAAGACATGTGTGTGCCGACTAAAACCTTCCGCACATACAACAACCAAAAACCCTGGTTCACAACCCTGGTTCTCAGAAGTGGGAACAGAGTCCTGTACAACCAGGCCAGGAACACTCTGACTAAAGAGGTCAAAGCTGCAAAGAAGAGCTACGCTGAAAAGCTATTCAATTCAATTCAATTTTATTTATCTCACAGCGCTTTTCATAAAGAGCAGGTCTAGACCATACTCTGAAGTTATTTACAGAAGCACAACAACAAAGCTAGGAAACAGCTTCACCGCCAGCAACCCTGCATCAGTGTGGAGAGGCCTGCAGACACTCACTGACTACAGGAGACCGTCCCCCAACACTGCTGGTACTCAATGACTGGCCAACAAGCTGAATGGATTTTACTGTAGGTTTGAGAAGCCCACAGTCACACTTCTCACACCTCTCACACCTCTCCCCCATTCAAACACCATTTTCAAACAATCTCGTTCCCCCACGGCCAGACTGTCACCTCCCCTCTCCGACCCCAACCCTGCACTCATGATCTGTGAAGATGTGCGCCAGCTCTTCCAGAGGCAGAAGATCAGGAAGGCTCCTGGCCCCGACGGTGTGTCTCCATCCTGCCTGAAAATCTATGCAGACCAGCTGGCCCCCATCTTCACACAGATCTTCATCAGATCACTGGAACTGTGTGAAGTTCCCTCCTGCTTCAAACGCTCCACAATCATCCCGGTCCCCAAAAATCCCTCCATCTCTGGACTAAATGACTACAGGCCTGTCGCCCTGACATCTGTAGTCATGAAGTCCTTTAAAAGACGGTGTTGGCCCACCTGAAGGACATTACAGGCCCCTTGTTGCAGCCAGACGGGAGGTTGATCAGCTGGCTCTCTGGTGCGGTCAGAACAACGTGGAGCTTAACACGCTCAAAACTGTGGAGATGACCGCGGACTTCAGGAGGAGCCCCCCCACTCTGCCCCCCATCACCATACTCATCAGCCCTGTGTCTGCCGTGGAAACATTCAGGTTTCTGGGATCCACTATTTCCCAGGACCTGAAGTGGGAGCCCAACACCATCATCAAGAAGGCCCAGCAGAGGATGTACTCACTGCACCAGCTCAGGAAGCTCAACCTGCCTAAGGAGCTGCTGATCCACTTCTACACAGCCACCGTACAGTCTGTCCTCTGCACTTCCATCACTGTCTGGTTTGGATATGCCACCAAAATGGACAGGAGCAGACTACAACGGACAGTCAGGACTGCAGAAAAGATCATAGTGCCAACCTGCCCTCCATTCAGGACTTATATATTTCCAGAGTCAGGAAACATCACTGCAGATCCATCTCATCCAGGACACAACCTGTTTCAGCTCCTCCCCTCTGGTAGGCGCTACAGAGCACTGTACGCCAAAACCAACAGACTCAGGAACAGTTTCTTCCCACAAGCCATCACTCTGATGAACAGCCGACTCTGACTCACAGTGTCACGTGGTGAGGTTTAAACACCAAAATCACTTGGTCAGGTTTAAACACCAAAACCACTTAGTTAGGTTTAAACGGCAAGATCACTTGGTCAGGTTAAAACACCAAAACCACTAGGTTAGGTTTAAACGGCAAGATCACTTGGTCAGGTTAAAACACCAAAACCACTAGGTTAGGTTTAAACGGCAAAATCACTTGGTCAGGTTTAAACACCAAAACCACTTGGTCAGGTTAAAACAACAAAATCACTTGGCTAGGTTTTCTATTTATTGTTTTAACACGGTCTATCTAAGAAATATAGACTAATCACAGCTTTGAAAGACAACATTGGTACTCTGAGGGCCAGAACGTGTGGATAAAATCCATCTTTAGAGATTTTGGATGGATGCTAGGAAAGCCCCTCCACCTTTTCCAGCATTCCTTCCGTATATTATCCACCTGTGCATCTGCACCCTGACCATCATGTGGAATGCTGGGAAATGGCCCTCCAACCCCCTCAGTACATCACTGGCCGAAAACACACACCTGAGGGGGATCTTCCTATAAACACTGCTGACTTTTGCCCCATTCGTGAGGTCATTGGTAGGTGCCTTTACTTCCACCATCCTGGATAAAGTAGAAAGATGGTCTGAAAAGCCCTGAGCGCACAAGTGTACAACTTCAAAATCTGGTAAAAGAGGGACGGAATGCGTTTTCCTCTGGCGATAAAACTGCTTACAGAAATCTACAAACGAGTGCCAAGCAGCTGAAATCAGTGCTTCCACTCTGCGAAAGCACTTATGGGGGTGGAGGATTATGGACGAGCTGTGGACCCCGACACCTTGCAGCATGAGAGTGACTCTGGCCAAGCATGTGGTTTCAGTGAAGGACCATGAGGGCCATACTAATCCATCTGAGGAGGATCTTACTAACAATGCTGTAGCTCTCCTGAGCATCAGGCGGGCCAAAGATAGACTCGTTCAATCTGAAAACAGCCCACACATCCAACGTGTCCTGGACTGAGACGTCTTCACTTCCTCACTAATACACTTCTGATGGTTTCTGTCACTGCAGAATCAAATGTTTTACTTCGTCTCGACCTGCTAAAGTTTATTAGATTTTTCTGTTGTGGGATTTTTATGTAAAGTATAATTAACATATAATTAAAGCAACTTAATTATATGTTGTGTGTGTGTAGAATGAAGGGACTGCAAATTATTTTTGTTATGTAACCTTGAGCTGTATAATGACAAATAAATAAGCTTGTACCTTGTAGAGTATATCTGACTTTAACCTCTGATGACTGAGCTGTTGGCAGTCAGGTGACCTGCACTAACTCTGTTTGTGTGATTTCTTTTCTTGTTGTTTGAATTAACCTTAACTCTTTTCTTTAAGAAGTCTTTCTCTCATCTTTGTTTCCACAGACAATGTATAATTTATATCTTTATAGATCCATGCTGTGTGTCTTTGACCTTTGTGTCGCTGCTGCAGCTTCCTGCTGAAATAATGATCCCGCTTTTTACGGCCCGTGTGACTGGGCTTTGCTATGAAAGGTTACAGCAACATGAATATGTCAGTTATGCATTGGCAGATTAGACTGTCGTGTTTTCAGTCATTATGGTTGTTTTCAGAAAGCACTGCCTGTGGGAAAAAGAACCACGACAACACACAGCAGAAACCTGCTGCCTTCAGATCAGTCAGTCATAAACCTCAAACATTTTATCACAAAGGCCGAACAATGCAACAACATAATCTGTTTAAATTATAGGATGAATGCTCCATTATTTAAAAACTAGAAACTGTTGTTGATTGGCCTGAATGAGAACTGAACGCGTGTCCTCTGACGGCTGTGGCGTTCAGGCTGAATTAAAGTGATGTATGAAGAGACCATAGACGTCAGGAAGGTTCTCTTCTTTCCAAAAAGATCAGTTATTATAATCCACTTTAATCTGCAGTGAAATATAATCTATTTATGATGACAGAGGAGTAGAGTCTTGGTTTTTGGCTCCACCAGAGCTGACAGGTGATTAACCTAACCACAAACCACAGGAAGCTTCTGTATAACACCTTGTTGTCACCTTGTTCTTCTTCTCTTCCTTCGCTGCTCATTTTTAACCCTCAGTTTACATCAGTAACAACCAGAAAACGGGAGGTCAGCTGATATTACATGAAGATACCTGCCCAGCTTTTTGCAGCTCACTGCCTCAGGTGTTCTGTACACGAGAACACACGAGGACAGGTGTGTTGCATCACACAGTCATTTGATCCAGTGTTATTCAGATGAATGCAGCTTTAACGGAGGTGCGGATCATGTTGGTGTCACCTGACTGATGGAGAGTCTGGCCTCAGCTCTCAGTTCGGATAAAGTTTGTGTTCTTTGTGTATCAGAGGAGGATGAATGCTGCATTTGTGCCTGAGTCAGCTATAACCCCCCCACAGACACACACCCCCCGAGCTAAAAGCACTCATGCTACAGCCACATGACAGCCACAGAGACGCTGACAAACCTCCAGCAAGTTCAGCTCTGCCGGGGTCGTGACTCTGGACGAAATAAACATCTTGTTTGTGTTTTTGAGCAGAACGTTTTGTCCACTTTGGCTAAAAATCCCAGAACAAAAAAAACTAATTTGGCATTTAAGACGTCTTTCTGTCCAACAAAGAGACGAGATCGGGGATTTGAAAGAGTCAAGAATCAATCGATCAAACTCTATCCAAACTCAAAGCCCTTTCTGTGGTCATCTAGCAGGACCTGGTCCACATCTGGTCTTGTGCAAGAACCACTGGTGTTTCTAGTTTTCAGAACAATATTGAAATCAAGACCCTGCTGCTGGAAACAGTGCATGATTCAGCTGCAAACCAACAGGAGGCAGCATCTCATGTTGCACTAAAGGCAGATTAGACGCGAACGGGACTCACTGTCGCGTCTCAGGGAACAAGGCGTGTAACAACTAGCTAGCTGCTTAGCATGCTAACATCAGTAAATATCTCTGCAACACAAAACAGCTTCTTCACTTTTACTTCATTTCTCATTAGGAGGTCTGACGCAGGACTGAACAGTGACAGGAAGTTTAAATGGACCTCTGAATGTTCTGGAGGTTTATGTCTCTTTTTAAGCCACCGTGTGACATAAACAATATTTTACTTCTCAGGTCTCAGCTTTTTTGAGAAGCAGATAGAACTGCTGGTTTAAAAATTTGTTTTCTGATATGCTGCTCTGGTCTGAACCGTGCAGACCTCTCAGGCGGTCTGGCTCAGACCTCTCAGGCGGTCTGGTTCAGACCTCTCAGGTGGTCATGTTCAGACCTCTCAGGCGGTCTGGTTCAGACCTCTCAGGTGGTCTGGTTCAGGCCCACAGACTGAGCAGAACAGGCAACATTAGCGAGCAGTTTAGGATGTTGTTCATGGTCATAATCAAACACCTTCATCAGGCTGAACTGAGCCATTAACTTCAGGTTTGTGTGGTTTTGTTGACTTTGAAGAGGCAACAGTATTAAAATGTTTCTGTATAAGACCCACTGCCTTTGAACGCTGCGTCCACTCACTCATATGCAGGGGTGTTGTAAAGCTCGCTGCTTTCTGCCTTGGCCTGTTCAGTAACAGCTCCACAGGTGTTCCTCATCAGCCCACAGGTCTGAGTTCCCCCATAAAAACCACAAGTTTTCATGGGAAGCAGCTGGTGTGGACCGGTCTACAGAGACCTGAGCTCTGCAGAAGGAATCTGTGACACATTGACCTCAATCTGCAGCTCAGTTGTTCACTGCTAAGTCGACCGCAGCAAAGGCCCTGCGTGCAGAGCAGCTCTGAGCGATTTGTCTTCAGGTGCTGTAGGTGGTCACATGATCCTGACACCACCCATCCCCACCTCCCAGTTCGTTTACTGTCTGTCATGCCTGTGTCCTCGCTGAGGAGTCTTACATCAAGAAACAAAGAGACAGAACCTGTCACAAACACTTTTAGCTCCATCTCTTTTGGGACTACACCTGGTCTCTGAAGATGACACGTGGTTCACATTCAGGATTTAAGGAGTAACAGAACTGACCTGGTGTCTCAGTTCTGTGAACCTCATCAGCCTGAATCAGGATGTTGTCAGGCTGAGTAGTCTGATAAAGTGATGCATCACTGTTTTAAATCACTGTTTGCAGCTCGTGGATGTCAATGTCTGACCTTTGTGTGACCCCCCCCCCCCACACACACACACACACACCAGGACTGACTAGTCCACTGACTTTCCATCTAGTGCCATCATCAGGTCAACATGTTAATATGTTTTACACTTTGCTTTATGACCACATACCTGGAGAACTGATGACGTTCCCATCTGTTAGGCTCGGTCACTCTGAGCTGCCAGAACCCACGAGCACGACACTGAAAGAGTCAGCGGAGAGTCCAAGTATGCAAGATTTATTCTATAAACAAGCACAAGATCTGTCATAAACAAGATACCAGCAAGGATCAGGCAGACAATCAGAACTCAGGAAGTCACTAAACTGGAGTAAGAGCAGTCGGGGAGTACTTGCTGGAAAGCTTTCAAATGCAAAAGACAATCTGGCAAAGAACCAGAACCAGCTGCATCCTCCACAGGGGATGAGCTCCAGATGGGTGAAAGGAGCAGGGAACATCAGGTGGAGGGAACGAGATAATCAGGCTGACATGAGGCAGAGGCAGGACCTGAAATGACAGGAGAGTTAGTAACAACGAGGAAGGATTCATGCCACCATCAGCCTCCGTGCTGGTCCCTGCTAATCAGCTAATGTTACCATACAAAGCTGGACTGTGATTGTGAACATGTGCCAATAATACCTGCTAAACTTCAGCATGTGAGCATGTTAGCATGTTGATTTTAGCATTCATCTCCAAGCCCCACTGTGTCTCAGTACAGAGCTGCTAGCATGTGACACGCATCCACTCTTTAGGGGACAAATCTCCGTTCAAGCATCGACTCTTGTTGGCACCAAACAAGCGGCGATGTTCTCACATGAGCTCCGTGAATCGAAACATCCAGGCTGCCGTACCTTCTTCTGTCTGTTCGATGTGTCCTGGAGGCGTCTCATGATGCACATGAAATAACAGGGCTCGCTGCGATGTTGCACTTCGGTCTTGGGTCCATGTAAATGATTATAGCTTTGTTGTGTCTCAGTGAAAGGTCAAATAACGATTTCAGAACATTAACGAAACTGAAGAGCTTTCTGCTGGAAACCATACTAATGTAGTTAAATAGAAGTGCTGCTACGTGTAGTGTCACTGCTCCTGAACTCTGATCCCAAACTGAGACCATGTGTTTTTGTAGCTTTTAGCTTAAACCTGTTAAGGTCTTTATGATCACATGCGTTCAGCTGAGAGTGGCAGAGAGGTCACAGTGACCTCTGAGTGCTCTGAATGTTCAAGGTTTGGAGGATTTCTCTTAAATAGTTGTAGGTAAGTTTTAACAACAGGCAGCCTGCAGCAGCGAGTCTAGTGATGTGGGTCTGTCCCAGTTCAGCCTAAAGTTCCCAAATCCAGTTAAGCGTTCTACGGTGAACGGTGTTCATCCATGATTTGGAGCCCTGGAGCGGTTCTGAAGGCTCGCGGAGACCTGATCCAGACTGAGACACTTCATGCCTGTAAGTTGTCTCCGTCTGTATCTGAAGAACGTGAAATAAGAGGACGTCGAGCAACTTCAGCTGTTAAGATGGGCCCTGGGTCTACACCGTTACAAAGCACACATGCACACAGAGGGGAACCCTTTATTTCCTCTTTGTGCATGGTTTAACAACTGATAAGATTAGACGCAGTAAACACCTGATTTAAAGCTCCTTAAATTGATTTCCATATTAACATATTAAATTCAACAGTTCTGCTGCAGCAGCTGTGTTGCTGTGCCTGGACGCAGCAGACTAAAGTACCATCATGGATTTTAGAGTCAGACTGTGTCACCTAGACTGTATTTGCAAAGTACAGAAGTCAAAGTTATAAGGCTCTGGCCAGTGGTGTCCTGAAGCATCACTACAAACAGCTGAGTGCAGGAGGTGTGCACAGTGCTGAAATGACGCACACTTTTTTGGGCAATTTCAGTAGAATAACCTTCCGAATCCACCACATTCTTCTTCGACAGAGAGGCAGACATTATGGTGAATAAGAAAAAAAAGTGGCCTTCTCATAACACAACCCCATGTTCTGAAAACAGGCCAGCCACAGCGCACACACAGTTTAATACCCACAAACACATCCATACAGTTAAACAGGCCGGCCTGCAGCGGCGAGCTGAACCCGAAATTATCAGCCTTTAAAACAGCGGCACGGCCGCCACACCGAATAAAAAAGCACTTGTAAAGTTACTCACCCATTTGGAAGACATCCAACGAGCCTGCTCAGCAATCCAGAACAATCTTATCTGGGAGCTTTCCTCCTACTACTTTTATGTGTAAATAGCATGACTCTGCTAGGCTTCTGTCACATTTTGCGTCACCCAGTTTCTGCAGTTTGGTCATCTTGTCACATGATCAAGCATTAATTTACATATTAGCCAGCGTATGTGGGCTATGTGACATGAATACCAAAGAAAATTAGACAAAATTCATTCAGTTGAATCTGTGGAATCTAGTTTTTACAGTTTACTGTGCACCTTGTAGCCCACTGCTTGCTGCAGACTTTTGTGAGTAAAACGACTGACTGCAGTCTGTGGTGACAGACACCACAGACTGCAGTCAGCATTACGTTTCCTCCAAAGCGTCCTTTCATTTAGCTGACGCTTTTATCCAAAGCAACTTACAGCTGCTTTACATGTCAGAGGACGCAGAAGTCGCACGCTTCTGGAGCAACGAGGGGTAAAGTGTCTTGCTCAGGGACACATTGGTGGATGTTTTACAGTGGGGATTGAACTACAAGCATGCGTCTTATCCACTGCTCCATCACCCACCTACGTCCCCAAACAGATTTGAATTTACTGCCCCATTAAAATGTCGGTGTTTACTCAGATTAGTACGCAGCAGAGATGTTCCAGCATATAAAGGGGGTGTTGGGACCGGGTGGTGGATCTGGGCCCGGTTTCTTCTCTCCACCTGTAGTTCAGTGGTCGCCCTCTACAGTCAGAACCAGGCGGTGTCTGCAGCCTTGGACAATGAGGTCTGGAACTCTGCGGCGGCCAACATGTGCACCAAAACAAACAGCCCTATAGTGTCACAGCCTGTATTTAGGCTCTTCTCAGAAACGCGGCACACTGGATTCTTGGAGCGGCCTGGCTGACTGAAGATCTGATGCTTTCTGTCGTTGCCAGCCTGCTCTTGGCTCATAGACGCCGTGCTCCAATAGGCCGCCTTGGTCCAGAGCAACTGGAGGCATGTTTGGCACAGCGAGCTGCAATCAGACCCATCTCGAATGGGCAGCAGCGAGGAAAACTGTTTATCCGGACGTGAGATGTGTGCTGTGGGACAGAGAGGCGCTTCATTACATAAGAGCAGAGTTCTATCTAATTACCATCTAAGAAATACTTACTGTGCAATCATTGTTGAAATCCACAGAACTCCAAAGGGGTTCCCAGATGACTGAACTCTCAGTCCGACAGATTTCAGAACTTTCACAGCCCCACTGTCACTGATTCTCATGCCCCCCTCCCCAAACACACTCACTCATACACACTCCTGACCCCCACTTTACGCTCAACTGTGCTGTATGCTCACCTTGTGAACTTTTGCAAAGACTTTTCAGCATTGTATTATAGCATTATTGTATTTTTGTATACTTGTAAATGTTTTGATCTCCTTACTTTTTATATTTTTATATCTTTATGTTTCTATTTATGTTCATGTGTGCTGTAATTACCGATTTATACCAAGGCAAATTCCTCATATGTGAAAATGTACCTGAGTCTGATTCTGATACTGATTCTGGAGTCTAAAATGTGTTTTTGAATATTCTCATCTGATGCATGTAGTTTTTAATGAAAGCAGGGAACCTCAGGGGAAATTTAAGGTTCTTTAGTTTCAGCAGGTGTAAAGGAGTTTTCACTTTGGTATTTAAACTCACAAGGACACAACGTCCCAGCTCTGTCTTTCAGCAGTCAGGTTCACATATGGAATCCTGTTCAACCTAAACATGAAGACACAGAACGGAAACAGAATGGAAGTGGTGGGTCGTCTGGATGTGTCTCTGTTCAAAATGTCCACTGGAAGAGTTTCAGCAGACATTTCTTCAGCAGACACATTTCTAATCCACCTTAGTTTCTTGGTGACTATTTCCTGGCTGCTTCCAGAAGCGCCCTGCAGTCTCAGGGTGGATATGAGGGTGACATTAATCCTCTCATTGAAGTCTTTGCCAAAAGGCAACTGAGCATATTTCCCAAAATGATGAACTTTAAACTTTAAATTGCCAAATGTATAAATCCAGAACACCTCCCTCTTAAAGGATGTGAATCTTTTTGTCAAACATTTCGCTATTCCTAAAGGCTGTATGAGCGTTTCCACTGTGTTCATTACTCTTTTGTTCTCTTGATGATCTTTTTCCGCATGTTAACAGATAAATCTCTCCTCTCACTCGTATTTTCAGTCCTGTATGTGGCTAAAACGTGTTTAAGTGTGTGGTCACATTGTCCACAGGTCTTGTATTTCGATTTTTCCACTGTAGAGAACTGCTAAATGTTGTTAGATACTGTGCTGTGTTTTTCAGCTCCTCAGGTATTTATCTTAACAACGACAGACGCCGAGCTCCGTGACTTGAGGGTAAAGAAGCGATGACAGGAACAAAATGCAGCTTCACCAAGGTGACCCGGCGGCCCTCTGACGGGTCCTGTGGTGTGTCTCTTGTCTTTAATCTGCAGGTTGTGACATCCAGTTCGAGGCCGGGGGTCACGCTGTGATCCGTAAAGCTGATCGGGGACACGTGAGGAGCATCTCCACTGTCTGTGCGGGACATGATGTGTGTAAAACTCCACTCAGATTAAGGGAAAGGGGTTAGAACAGCTCAGCAGGCGTATTCGCAGGTAATTGTGTCAGACAGGTGACGGGGCTCGATGTGTGCTGCTGACCTGATCCTGATCGCTGTCACGTCAAAGTCACCGAGGAGAAGATCAGACCTGCAGCTACAACCATCACAAAACAAAATGAGCAGTGTGGAAATACTGAGGTCATCATGCCATGGAGGGAAAAATGAACGGCTTACTGATTGGTTGATTTGTCGGCCTAAACTTTAAAAACACTGAGCCTTTTTGTATTCTGCCACTCTGACTTTTCTCCATGAGCGTCAAATAACTCTTTTGAAACAGTGACTTATCATCACGCTCCTGTGACTCAACCAGCCTCATGATGGACAGAATAAATTATCAATATCCACGCAGCAGAACCAAAGATATCGCCATTTTTATTCCATAAATCGTCCTCCTTGTGAAAACCTGGTGCCTACATTGCCCACAATGCAACTCTTTTTGTGACGGCTGTGTGTGAGGTTGTGCTGTGTTATGTTAGGCACAGTTGAAAAGCCTGGAGCCTGCAGAGAGATGAGGTGTGGGCTACAGGTGCCATATCATTGCTCCGAGAGCCCCGTACTCCCAAAAACAAACACACCAAAATATACTGCTGATCTTCTGCTTCGTTATGAACCATCCAGACCTCTCAGGTGGTCTTGGATCAGGTCTGCGTTCTGTCCCAAATTAAACCTGGAGTAGCAGCGATCAGTTTTTATGCTCCAAATTCCCAGAAACCTGCAGATCTGCTGAAACTGCTGAAGCTCATTTCTTTCAAATCAACAGTGAAGACTTTTCTTTTTGTCTTTTATCAAATCTAATTTAAGATCTTTCTTCTAACTTCAATCTCCTGTTTTGGCCTGTTTTTATCTTCTCATTAAATTTTTTTATTTAAATATTCCCTATGTTGCTTTTATTTTTTATGCAAAGTACTTTGAAATGCCTCATGTCTGCAGTGCGCTGTATAAAATAAGCTTGCCTTGCTTTGAGGAGTTTTCAAGATGATGTGTCAAAGGTATCCAACGAAGGTTAAAGTCAAGAGCAACTGGACTTGGTTGAAAGATACTGGAAGACGTTTCGTCCCTCATCCAAGGAACTTCTTCAGTTCTGACTGACTGGAAGGGAAACTCAGCTATTTAACCTCAGTGGGGTCGTATGCCAGGATCGTCGATACTGCTGATTCGTTAGTGTTCCTGGTTGCTGTAACGACAGTCGTTACAGTCGTTAGGACTACCTGAGGCCAAGCCTGAACGACCATCG
>JAPMOB010222423.1:0-15058 GCA_029875015.1 Lepomis gibbosus | reverse complement strand
GGCCACTCGAAAATGTGCAGTTCCATCACACAGCGAAATGCCACAGATGTCGCAAGTTTAGAGGGAGCGTGCAACTGGCACGCTGACTGCAGGAATGTCCACCAGAGCTGTTGCCCGTGTGTTGAATGTTCATTTCTGTTCCATAAATCATCTCCAAAGGTGTTTCAGAGAATTTGGCAGTACATCCAACCGGCCTCACAACCACAGACCACGTGTAACCACACCAGCCCAGGACCTCCACATCCAGCATCTAGACGATCTCCAAGATCGTCTGAAAGCAGCCACCCAGAAAGCTTCTGCGACAATTGGTTTGCATAAACAAAGAATTTCTGCACAAACTGTCAGGAACCGTCTCAGGGAAGCTCATCTGCATGCTTGTTGTCCTCATCGGGGTCTCGACCTGACTGCAATTTTGCACGGCCAATGAAGAGGAGTGGACCAACACGCCACAGGCCACAATCAACAACCTGATCGAGGAGATGTGTTGCACTGCGTGAGGCAAATGGTTATCGCACCCCCCGGACCCCCCAGTACAGAGAAACTGCACATTTTCTTAGATTTGAGTTCAGCTCATGATGAATGGAGGCAAAAACAAAAGTGTCGCTTTTATAATTTTGTTCAGTGTATTTACCTGTAATTCAGTGTAACATATTTCATATTTTTGTAACACACAACTAAAGTGTTGTAGTGATTTATCCAACTCCTGACTGAGCCATTATTTACAGTAGTAAAGGATCCTCAAACACTGACCTGATAGGAAGGATCCCGGCGGCATCTGACTGTAGTTGGCCCCTCCCATGTGTAGGGCGCTCGGAGGGGCAGGGGTGAAAGGGGCTCCGTAGTTCTGAGGGGTTGCGTAAGGTCCTGGAGGTATGGGCTGCACAGAGGAAGAGGAATTATGTGCATGTAGGATGTGATTCATAACAACACAAGATGTAACAATGAGACAAATAAGACAAACCACTTTTCATTCGTGTAAGCTGACAAAAAGAAATCTGCTGACTAAACAGTTGTGGATTGAAAAACCACAGGTGGATGACAAGATAATAGGCGCTGGATTTTCACTGGCTGTCCTCCATTTATTATTTTTCCACTGAGTGTAGGCAGCTAGAGCAGGTTTCAACTTGTGAATGCGGCAGGGTTTTCTTTGTTGGGATGTTTATATGTGTGTGTGTGTGTTTCAAAACAGGCTGCTGACCGGAGGTGTGTGCGTCTCAGTGCCCTTGCTGGCCAGTCGGCTGAGGATGCTCCTCTCGGACATTTGCAGGCGTGCGGCGATGGGTGGGACCCTGGCCAGCGTGGCCGGTAGACGGGTCACGTCAGCCTTCATGTCACTCAGCAGCTCCTCCAACTGGTTCAACACTGCAATGACAGCAACAGTGACCTCTTGGACGAAAAACCTGATGCTTTACATCAGGTCTTATTATTTTCAAATTATACCTTCTACTTCCTGCTTCTTTTGCACCTCTTACTAATGATTTGATACTTTATTTGGATACTTCATTGCGTCACTACAACTCAAGTAAATGTTTAGATTGGCTGCTTCTGCCCTTAAAAGTTAAAGAAATATCTTCCCAGTTCTTTAATAGTTATTATGGTGATAACTGTGTGGTTTACCATCATTTATAATGTCTGAACACTATAAATAGTCTGTTCTTTACAGAGTTTTGGGGCTTAAAAAAAGCACTTTCTACATTCTATTTTTAAAAGAGATTTCTGTTCCTATCCATTATTATCTCACCACTCTGTCATCACATCCCTACATGGATTTTACCACTGATTGGAGACTAACATGTTTATGAGCAGCCATTGAGTCCTCGATTACGTGCAGGAAGACAAGACAGGAACAGGAACATTAATGCAGTATTTACTGAGCATCTTCTCCTTTTCGGTAGAACAATATAAACATGGACAGACTTGCCAGGGAGCCAGTGAGGAAATGTTTAGAACTATCACTTAACATGGTGTAAGCTTATCTGCTGCTTGGCTTTACTAAAGTCAGCGTCAGGCAGAGTGATATTATTGCTGCAGCAGGAAAGATTGCACAACAGGGGGGGAGAGAGAGAGAGAGAGAGAGAGAGAGAGAGAGAGAGAGAGAGAGAGAGATCTCTGGTCTGCCAGTTTGTCTGTTTGCTTCATTCACACACTGAATTGTTTTTTTAAACTTTACAGATAGATTTGAAAAAAAATATTGTTATAACCCTAATTATTGTCATCATCCCAACATCCCCGACCTTTGTGCAGGACAGCGTTGGCTGGCTTGTTGCCCGCCAGTGACTCCTTGCTGAGGTGCTGGTGTGACTCTGCTAGGCACTCCACCTCTGCAAAGCGTGCATTGAGCGCCATAGCTGGGTGACTGGGGTCTTGGGTCATGTTCAGGTAGGCTGCCCGCCGCAACTGCTCTTCTATCACCAGGGCCTGCTCCAACAGCTGGAGGACAAGAAAGAAAGTGTATCAAAGTAGACTGTCACGGATACGAATGCAACAGGCACTTTCTGCACACTGCAACACACAGATTTAATCATTGCAGGATGCTCATATTTACCAACTCAGCTGGTCTGTACTGAGGCTTCATACACAATGTTTGTTCCAGTTACAATACTGTATAAGTTGAAGTACTGTTCTTTACTACTGATACTTGTGCTATCACTTAAATTGTGATGTTGGATTTAGCCATAACCATAGTATGCTGCGATTTTAATTTCACTTTGCTAATACTGATGTCTACCAGGGATAACTTTAACCAAATATTCTCCTTCACTGACTGAATTCTCCTACAATGACGGGAAAATCTGAAGGTCGTCCATCATTTTGACAGATTAAGACTAAGGGCGATATATATCACGCAACACTGTCAATAACCACATGTAGACCACCTGTAGTAGACCCCCCGGTCTCCCTATTGGTGTTGAGAGTGCATATTAATTAGATGTTGTCTAGGAGCCTTGACCTCACATGCAGTGTTTCCCATATGTTCCTTTATTTGTGGCGGCACGCCACTATATCAAGGCTGACCGCCACAGATTGATTTTCAATTTTTTTTTTTACTATTTTTTTTTTTTTACTAAGCCTATTTAAAATCGTATTTGATTGCAGAGCACCGTAGTGCATTCGCGCAGCACTTCCTCTTGCTCGCCCCCCCCTCTCTCTCTCACTGCTGCACAAATCTGTCCAACACAATGCTGTCAATGTCAGAGACCCAGTTTAAAAAAGTTGTTATCCAGCATGCAAGGGGCCTAGCTAATAAGGAGAGCTAAGGTAATGTTAGCATGCAGCTGGATTTTCGAGGCTAGTGCGCTGTATGTAGCTGGTAGTCAATATCGATGCGCGCACCCTCCCACCGCCGCCGCCACAGTTACATTGTCATTCTGTGGGAAACACTGCATGATATTGTTGTCTAGCTGGCTTCAGCCATCGCCTTGGGAGGCTATATTGCCTCGTAGCCTAGCTATCGCAAAATGTCACAACAGCTGAGTTATTATAATTGTATTGGGGTTCATAAAAGAGGTGAAATAATAGGGTTAGGGGCTATTAAATAGGCTCATTATCATTAAAAAATTAAATCAGAACACAGGAATTAATAGGTTATTAAGAGTTTTTATAGCTCTGTCAGTCAATGAGAAAGTGTAACATAGCCTCTGATGTCAGCTTTTTTGTGGAAATGAACCAGAATCACTCTCAGCATTTCCAATCATAAGTGCATTTTACATGTTTCATGTTAAAGATGTCATAACATATTTTTGAACATGAGATTATTTTCATTGTAAATGTTACTTTCTTAATATGACACGTTTCATTCCCAAGTGTTGATTTGCTAAAATACTCTTGTTTAATATTTTAATCAATATGTTACCTGCTTTTGCTAAACTGTCATGTAGTGAAATTAAAGAACGTACACACAATAAATTCATGCACATAATGAATATTGAATACTTTACTCATCTTTTTTTTCATGTTTTCTTTGATATAGAAGCTTTGATTGCATCACCCATCTCTTTAAAAAAAGGTTTTTAAAAGGCAAATCTCAAACAAACGGAAGAGACAGAAACAAAAATGTTTAACCAAAGATTTTATGCTTGGCTTTTTTGCTCTGAGATCATCCTCAGCTGTCTAACAACTATCAACTGTTTGTTTTAATGTTTTACAGCTGTGAGAAGCTCCTCTATTTCCGTTGTGCACTGCATTGTGGGATACTTCTGTCATTTTTCCAGTGTGAACACACTACATGCTCAAAAACCTGCTTAGAATTAGTATCAAGTATGGAACTGGGGCACAGCTTTAGTCTTACAGTAAAATGTTGAAATGCTGCTTTCTATTAGATAATCACTGGTGTTTTAGTTTGGCAAATAGGGGGAATTTATGGGGGCATTATTTATTTTTGCCCAAATTTGTGATTCATACGAATAAGTACAATATCTATCTTGACTAGAAAAAAATGTAAAACAGCATGAAAATAAGAGAGAAAAGTGTGCGACAACAATTACAGCATGTCAGGAAAAATACATGCTATTTCTTATTTATTTTGCAGGTCAGCGTCAAGCAAATTCCTACACACTGTTCTTGCATTCAAGACATTTATTGAGTCAGTATCTCAAACTAAAATTTCAGGGTGCTACAGTTCAGTTCATCTGTTCCGGATCAAGGGCAGAAAAGTCAACATTGTAACAATTTTCAGTTGTTTTGGTTGCTTTGCACTGACTCCACACTGTTTGCCCTGGTCCGAATCGGCTGATAAATTGGTGAAAGGAACCAAAATGCAGAAAATTATGGTGCAGCATAAAATCAGATCACGCTAGCTCACAGAATGACAGAAAAGGATTAATTATTGCCGGACTTCCTTATTAAAACTGCTGCCCTAAGAATTCTGGGACCTTTAGTATAAAACCGCACTTGCTGATTTGCCTACACCAGTAACCACATGGGTCACCAAATCGACCAGACCTTTAAGCTCCTCCCCTGCACAGCTGACGCCACTGATTGCATTGAGAGAGATATGTCTGAGTCTTTCCTCTGTTTGCCCTGTACTCTTATTTTATTCTGTCTGAAAACTGCTCCAATAATCTCTCGCTGCCTCTTTATGATACTTGATGATACTTTTCAGCATCATATCCGTGTCTTGGCTGGCATGACACAAGTAATGCAAGCATTTCAAGGGAAATGAAGCTTAATGCAGTGATTCAATTGTGGGTGTGTGTCCCCTTTAAAGGTTATGTTACACAACCAATTACAACTTAGACATACTAACAGGAAATGGGTGTGACATAATTAAGTTTTGTGCTGTCCTGGCCGTTCTCGATAGTAGATGGTTACATACTAAAGAAACTAAACTAAAGAGAGATAACAAGAAATGAAAAGAGTAAAAGAGACAGAGATACATTAAATGAGGATGTTGAGAGCAGGATCTGAAACATGTGAGCCGCTCAAAAACAGGATGAGAGCCGTTCCAGAAATGCAGCAGTCAGCAATACCATCCAGCCAACATGTGGGTCTAGGGGCATCTGTCATACGACCATCAAACAAGTCAGGTGATAGAAAATGCTGCGAAATGTTATTAAAATAGTTTTTTGCATAGAAGTGGGGCTGCGGTTTAGACCTCAAGACTATTTTAATAGCAACTGACGTGTGTCTGTAGCATGGCTTATTGGAAATTCTCAAGAGCTTGTTGGCTTTGAATGGCTGCTCGTGGTCGTAATCATCTGATTTAAATTAAAATATTGCCAATTAAGTTTTTGTATTAAATGTTTGAGAACTTTGGCTTCTATTTTTTTTATAGAAACGTGTTTTTATTCCACAGGTTTTGGAAAAAAATATCATGTAACTGTTACAATAAAACGCTGACATAAACCCAGTGTAACTTCACATAAATCTCATGTGTCTCTACATCTGAAAGTCAAAGTTGTAGTAACGTCTCATCTTACCTTGAAGCGCCGAGCTAGGAATTTGTTCTTCATCTCCAGGAAGTTGCCTTTATTCGCCTGCGATTTGAAAGGCTCATTGACGATGGCAAACTGGGGATCGTTCTGTATGTCCTGCCACCGGGCGTAGCCGTGACTGACACAGGGGTCAAGGGTCACTTAACACTTTGGGTAAGAGATTGGTTGATACAGCACCATGTGGGACTTCATCTTTTCTACCCAACATCATAAAAGTAACATCACAGTGAAGCTAAACAGAGAAGGCTTTGCAATGGAAAAGTTATGAACAACATTAGAATTAAAGTAGTTTTGGAAAATATGTTTGCTTTCTTACTGAGAAGATCTGAGTATAGAGCTGGAGCCAGGAGATGATTAGCATGGCTTACCATAAAAGCAGGTATAAAGAGCAAGGGGAAACTAGCTAGCCTGGCTCTGTCTAAAGTTCAAAAATGTTAATTTGTACACAAACAGAAATGTAAAGATGACAACATGTGGTTTCACAGGAGTTATGTGCTGTAACTGTTTCCTGGAATAGGTCTTTGAAAGGCACAATGGTGGCAAACCAGAAGAAAAAGCTACAGCACGTAGCTCCCCATAAAACCACAAACTCATTTTTACTTTTCTATGTTCCTATGGATTTAAGAAATGAGCTTTAATTAGTGAGCTCTAGAGAGTAAGCCTATTTTTAAATGTTGGACAGAGTCAAGCTAGCTGTTTCCAGATCCTTCCAGTCTTAATGCTAAGCTTAGCTAAATGCCTACATACTGAAAACAATAGTTGGACATTTCAGGAAACATGCTTACTGTATTCATTTTCTTAGCAGAAGTTAGCTGAGAAGCCATTTACTACTCTCGTAACTGCACATTCACTATAAAGTTATAGCTAGCAGCCGGGACTAGCTCAAACGGCTAACCTACCTCTTTCTGAAGTTGACAAAATTCAGCTACCAGCATCTCTAAAGGTAACTAATGAACACGTTGTAACTCATTTATTTAGCTGCCTCCACGCTCTATGCTAAGTTAAGCAACAGACATGAGAGTGCTATCCATCTGCTCTTCCAACCTTCTTCAGGAAGAAGTAAAGCTGACCGATGATTTTTGAGGGTTATGTATTTCATGATTTGTATGATCAACTTAAAATACAAAACTGCAGTTATTTTAGCACAAAATAGGTTTCAGGCAGCTTCTGAAACAACACATTTCTCTGAAAATCTGAAAGCTGCATGGCCTTAATTACCATAATAGAGGGAACAACATGAACTAAATGAGCCACTACATCAGCTTCCAGCAGACACAGTTGCTGTTTACTGAGCTCTGGCTGGCTTGTTGACTTATTACGCTGGGCTTCTGCTGGCTAATAGAAAAATAAACACACCGGGGTCATCGCAGGGGCGACTGCCGTCAAGGATACATCACGATTCCCGCCAGCAGCCAGAAGTCGTGTCGTCGGTGCCAGATCTCGTTCATCTTCCCCGAGGAGATGGCAGCCCGCTCCTCATTCTGCCAAAGAGTGTGCAGCTCTGCGAGGTGAAGCCAACACAAAGTAAAAAAAAAGGAGGTTGGTCTCAACGTGCTTAGCTAGCTGAAACCTGGCTGCAGGTGTTTCCACAGCACAAAGAGCTTTTCTGGGTTTGTGATGAGGTGGAGATCATTTTTAGCTCACTGCTGCTTTAGTGCAGAAGCTCTGGAAAGTAAGAGGAAGGTTTTTTTGTATCAATTGTGAATCTTATGTTCAGTAACTTGTTTGTTCTCACATTTCCTCATCTTTCAGAGATTCTCTAATATTTGTATTAAAAAATATTTTTAAAATATAAGTGTCTAAGCTACATTACATGTATTTTTTAATAATAACTTCTTTGTATATCTAACGAATCGGGATGCAGTTCATGCTTAACGTACTGAAGAGCAAAATATCTGTTCAACATCTGTTTAGATCAGGCAGGGAGGAGAAAACAAGCATCCAGGCACTTCCCACGTGTAATCACTTCCACCTTAGCATGAGGCTAATGCTGCGTTCATGTCATATCCAAGTTAACGTAATTAGCAGTTTCTGACTTTATTTTCATTATTTCTTAATCTGCTGATTGTTTTAATGATTTATTGTTTGGGCTATAAGAATATAAAACAGTGAAAAATCACAAAATCCTAGAGCCCAATGTGTCGACACACACTAGTTTTGTCCGACCGACGGTCCCAAACACGTAAAATGTTAAATGTACTTTAATGCGAGACAAAGAAAAGCAGCCAATTCTCACCTGATAACCTGAAACCATCAAATGTTTATCTTCAGCGATAAAAAGATAAGTTGACTATTTCAACTCTCAAATGAAATGAATGCTGACGTCATAATGCCGAAGTCCTTCCCATGTTTCTCAATGTTTTGTTTTTACTCCCAGCTGTGTGTCATGTGCGTCCAAACATTAACCCCACAACTACTACTCAAGTACCCTACATAAAATCCTAAAACGCTTTGCTGTAGGTCCACTGCCACATGGATCAGTTGAATCTATTCCTCTGCGTCTAAATCGGTACTGACCAGTGAAGCCGCCATCTGCGATGTTGAACATAAAGCGAGGTCGCTCAATGGGAGGCTTCCCGTTACCCTTAGGTGCCTCCTCCTTCGCTGCTTTGACTTCTTTCCCAGCATCCTTTTCACATCGGACTTCCTCTGTTAGCGAGAAAAGCAGAAAAGGTATCATTTAGCAAAAAAAGTACTAATGGCATCTTACTATCACAGACAGTGAGTCGTACCTTTCTTCACGTCCCCCGCCTCGGGCTTATCCTTGGCATCTGTCACTTCCATTGCTGTCGGTGTGTCTTCCCGCTTTTCTTTGTCTTTTTCCCTCTCATCCCCCGTCTTTTCTTCTTCTGCAGGAAGAAACATCACAATTTAAAAACGTTAGCAAACCTGCTTCATCTGTTTGAAGCACTTATCGGCTTATCAAGTTTTTGTGTTTACCTGATTTCTCTTCTTTGACCTCTGTGTCTTGCTTTGTCTCGTCTTTACTCTCCTCTTGTACCTTTTTCTCCTCTGTTGTGTCAGATGTTTCTTTCTTTTCCTCCTCTTTCAGGTTGCTCTCCTCTTTACCTTCATTTTTTTGCCTAGGGGACGCATTTTGTGACGTCTCTTTTGTCGCAGAGGAAAGCTATAGAAAGTAGCACAACATGCTGTCACTGAGTTGGTTGATTTGTTGTTTATTTGAATGAATGTTGCTTTGAATCAGCTTTAACAGAAGGAGAGAAAAAGGAATTTTATTATGTGGAATTATTCCTGATTGATTGTATAACAGTTTATTCAACTTACAGCGTATTCTACTGTATTTGTAGCTTATTTAACAGACCTCACTAGTGTCCTTGTCTGTTGTAGCCTTTTAGTCAATAATTACATATACTTAGCTTTATGGATGACCATTTTCCAGAGCTTGCTGTTATGGTTTTGTTTGTTTTCCTACTTCACAGGCAGACGTAACTTTCCACTAATTTCACTAATGTTCACATGATATGAATGTTGTATTTTTCATATCTGCACTGCGACTCTGTAACAGTCATTTTTGACTGGAAAGAAGAAAACACATCAAAAAAACAATGGCATGTCTTGGGAAATTGTCAAAAGTAATGGCGTATGTAAAGTATGTTACATTTAGGGAAAAACACTTGCAAAAAAAACCCACACAACACAGAAATGTGACTTAAAAGGAGGTTTAAAGCTGTTAAACGTTTGTAAGAACGCTGTACGTCTTACATAACATGTAACTCCATCTGCTTCTCTGAACAGAGTTCATAAAAAATAAAGTAAAAGTTTTGCAGAGATGCGGAAACAGAAATGAAAATGTAATGAAATAATGCATTAAGTGGCTGATAAGAACACTGTCTGTTATCAGCCTCTGAAAGCCACAGAGAGGAGAGTGTGCAGCGTCCCACCTCTTCAGGATCTGTAGTCCTGTTACTCTCCACCTCTTTCCCTTCATCTTTCTCTTTCTCCTTCACTTTCTCTTTGTCGGACAGGGCCTCGCTTTCCTCTTTATTCTCCTCACCCTCTTTTCCATTCTTTTCTAGCTTGTCTGTAGGAGCAGGGGTCGCTGTGCATGTTTGGACACATAAAAGCAAACACATTACTGAGATTAGGTTCAACTCCAACTTTATCTGGTGCCCTTTCCATGGAGCGCCCCCTGCTGGATCTGTTGAGTGTGTGTTTAGTTACCTGGCTTGGAAGTACAAGGTGTGTTATTGTAGCTGGCTTCGGGGGTGGGCGTGGAGGTCTTCACTGCAGGAGAGGAGGCCCTGGAGGAGGTTTTGTCCATGCTGACCTCAGGCTTGAGCTCTGGAAGACTCCACCGCCCGTTGATGTGCTCAAACTCCTGGATCTGGACACAGAACACTAAAAAGCTTGGCACGCACTCACTTCACCTAATACCACCTTATTCACCACCTACATGCCCTGTTTGCCTGGCAGTATATCATACATTCCCCCTGGCGTAGATAGCAGATCAGGATGTCAGCAGGTTTCAACAGGTTGGACGGAAAACTGGATTGGAGATGTTTGGATAAATTTAAGTAGACTGGCAAACTGACAGTAGTAGGATAATCTGAACATCTTTCAAGATGTCATGATTGATTTCTTCACTAGAAAAAGACCTCTTACATTTTACGTAAGACCTCCAGACTATATTGTCTTTGTAATTCTTTGAATTAAAGACACCATAATACTTCATATGGCTGCTGATGTTAAAGATTTTATGAAAACAAACACTGTTTTGATACTTTCTTTCACTGGAAATCGCCACTCAGTATATTTACATTCAGTCATTATCTCTCTATACAGCAGTTTTCATTGTTCAGTGTCGGAGTCCGCCATTCCCTCACTGGATACTAATTGTCTACCTACACATGAGGCATGTACAGGAAACAAAGCATGTATGTGTAATCCAGCATCAGTGTTTTTAATTGTATCATCAGCCTGACTCCTAACATCATATGAGTGCTGTATTAAGTTACTGCGACACAGGATGGCTTTTCTTGTGAAGAAATCACAGGAGGCGCAGTGTATTTGTCAAGGAGGAAAGCGCTGTCAGTGATTGTTATGTAATGTGTCTACAAAACAAGACAACAGGGCTTTTTTGCGTTTTTGTTTGAAAAATCAACTTTAAAATACTTAAACGCTTTACTGTAAACAGACACTGGTTGCTCTTCTGTCGTATATCTGACAGAGTACCAAATCACTTCACCACATTTGTCTTGACCTAGAAAGGCGAACTGCTTTTGGCCTGACCTTCTTCTTGACGAGAGACATGACACCGATTCGGGTGAGGACTGGCTGGCGACACAAGCCCTCCCTCGGCACGCCATCTGCGAACGTCTCGGCCCCATCAGCCACCGGCTCACATAAGTGACGCATAAAGAGAGAGACGTAAGCCCTGGTGGAGAAGAGGAGGAATATATGGGTCAAAGAACAGACAGAAATCGACAAAGATTAGGTTTGAACTATTTCAATGGATAGTTTTTCCTTACTTGAATTCTTTCTCAGTCTTGCCCCTGAGATCTCTGACCAGCCACTGAGAGGAAAAAGCGTCCTGAGATGGCATGCCCCACCGCATCACTGCATTCAGGAAAGCCTTTCGCTGGCGTGTGTTAAAGCCCAGCACCTGTTGTAAAAAATTACAGTATATGTTAGATATTCCTGAGTGAAAGTGACAGTGTCTGGATAGTGGAAATAGTGCCTGCCTGTTAAAATGTATCTGTGTATCGTTATTATTCTGGAAGACCTTAAATGAAAATGTCAGGATGAGAAAACCTTTTTTTCATTGTCCTGCAGACTTTCGTGGATTTCTCCCAAGGCCTTATTTGAATGGGTCTGAAGGTCTAATGATGCTAAAATAAACGTTGAATCCTTGCTTGAACAATGCAGGCCGTTATAGTCACGTCCACTATTATCAGGATGATAAATGAGCTCGGAAGGTTTCAGAGTCGTTGAAGATGTAATAGCTTTGCTGCCATCTCCAATTTAAGATTAAGATTGTTAGAAAAATAAAAAGTTCAAGTTCATGCAAGTTCAAGAAAGCTGACAGTTTCCAGTAAAATCACAATTAAAAAACACACACACACACACACACACAATGAAAGCAGAACTGGCTCCAGAGAGTTGTACAAACCTCAAGGTTACCTCCCACTCTCGCCAGGAGAGGAGGAAGAGGTTTATCCTTCTCGTTCCTCAACTGGCGACGCGATTGCCTTCGACCTGTAGGAGGCAACAGAACGGACGGTGGGAGACTTTGCAGACTTTTCTTAAAAAGTATAGTTAGTTGTGTATTTGTATCAACCAAAAATAAAATAAAATAAAAACTTCTGAAATGCTTCAAGCATTTTCCTCTGTCAGAAGCACAGGGGGAGGAGGTGGATGGAGGTTTGGATTTCTGGCAATCTCACTTGTCAGACTCTGCCAGGCGACTGTAACAACTAAATCAATTTCAACCTGTAATTCAACACAGACCCGAGTGTGTGTGTGTGTGTGTTACAGCAGCACTGCTCAGTTTGATGTCTTGATGTTTGATTTTATTTTTAATTTTTATCTCTCCTTACCTTCTGGCCGATCGTCAAAGTCCTCGTCCTCCTCCTCGGAGCCCACTGAATACTCGGACTGGTTATCTGAAATGTCAGCATGCCACTCTGAAACAGCACATGGTGGTCTGTCAATAGGCCAGGCCCATTCACTTCCACTGTGCAAGCAGTAACTCAAACAGAAGACACTAAAATCATCTAAAATCCTATTTCTGCTAAGATTAGGATAATTAGTATAAAAAAAATCTTTAAAAGAATATAAACTATTATTATTTTCTTGCGAGAAATCAGCTTACTGGAGCTTTTTAAGACTACCAGGTCCAAACCTGGTCCCTACCTTGGTCTTCCTGTGCAGCGTCGTTGTAGTTGACGGGCTTGCGGTTCCTCTTGCCTTTACCCAGTTTGCTCGCCAGGTCCTCTTGCTGCTGCTCATAGTGATGCCGCAACAGTTTCTCCCAGTAATCCGGATCCACGTTCTCCTCCTGTTTAATGATCTCCCGCTCGATCTCCTCGATCTGACGCAGCAGAAAAGTAAACGGCGGGTTTTTCAGATAGATGTACACACACAAACACACACATTTCTCAGAGGTCAGATTGCAAGGACAGCAACAGTGCAGTGCCCATGGTGCAAGTTTCTCAAAAGTACGTCCACCCTAGATGCTGCAACCGTGCAGACAGCAGGAAGGTCAGCAGGAAGGTCAGCAGCGGTCGACGCTGGGAAATTGGATCAGTTTTCTGAACTTATAAATATGGCTAACTTTTTCACACTTGCATGTGCAGTTAATTTATGTTGCAGCAAACTATTTGATTGATTTACATCTTAAAACTTACAAAATTTCTAAAGAGCTGAAAAAAATGGGGCCTTGGGGCCTTTTGTCTGTGGCCACAACAGGTAACCTGCAGCACCACCTTTTAGCATTCAGCAGTACGGCTGCAAATAATAACTATTTGAATTATCGATTGATCTGCTGATCATTGTGTTGATTAACTGATTAATCATTTGGACTGTAGGTGACATCTTCAAATTGCCTGTTTTTTTCCATCAAACAGTCCAAAAGCCCAAAATATTCAGTTCAGTAACAAAGAAGATGAAGAAAAGCAGCAAATGATCACATTTGAAGAGCAGGAAGCTCTGAATTAATGGCCGTTTTGCACAAAGAAATTACTTATGCCATTAATCGTTGTCTTCAGTATCAAATAATCCACTTATCGTTTAAGTCCTATTCAGCAATGCATGGAATCTGTGTGTCTGAGTGTTGCTGAGAAGTTTGTGTGTATTTCTTCTTTCTCTTTATTTTCAAAATTGTGTGTTGGGAGGACAAAGAAATGCCTGCATTTATATGCTGCTTTATCCAAAACAGACCATCGAGAGCCCGAGGACACTTCGACACGTGGACCACAGCCACCCTTATAAAAAGAGAGAGAGCTCATGCCGTGACTGAAATGAACACGATCTGCGAACATGCATGGCGTGTGGAGAACAATGCACTCCTTGTCTACCGTCCACATTGTGGTTAAACACTTGGTCAAAAAAGATTAGGAAACTCCTGTTTAGGTGCAGCTGCTGGACTGAAAATGTAAAGAATATCACGTGGAAGGTCATTTTAAACAAAACATCTATAATATTATTTGTAACACCCTCCTCCCTTTCACCTTATCCTCCTCTCGGACCATGTACCGGGCCACTTTAAAGGAGCTGAGGTACTCATTCATATTCTGGACATCCGAGTCATCCGTGGCGTCTTGGCTTCGGTCCAGCAGCCTCTCAATGGCAGTGCTGTCATAGTGGATCACGCTGCCCTCATCCTCAACTTTATCCCTTGAACTGTTCTTCATACCTGCCACAACAAAGGAGTTAAAAAAAAATGATTTGTCCTGTTTCCTCCAGACAAATTTTGCAAATACAATTTTTCTTGTCAACCAATTGTTTCATCAATAAAACCAGAATAAAGCCAAGCAGGTCCTCTGGCCAAATTCCTTAAGATGAAAATACATAAAAGTGAGTGTGTCTGACAAAACAATGTCACGCAGAACAAGACGCCTGCCAACTCTTAGAAACAATCCCACTATGACTTTCACTGAAACATTAAAGCTCCAAATCCCTACGTCTTTACTGAAAAATCCTATTTTCCCTTGACACAGATTCTTGAGTAGAAAATATAACCTCACCTTCTATTTCATCCTTGAAGAGCTCCTCTGTTCCAAACTTGAGAATGTCGTCCAGTTCCTGTTTGGTCATGGAGCCAGCTTTGGATCCCAGGCCCGGCCGGACCACCAGGTGGGTCAGCATCATCTTCCTCTTGGCCACCTGGGTGATGCGCTCCTCCACGCTGGCTCGCGTCACAAAGCGGTAGATCATCACCTTGTTGGCCTGCCCGATTCGGTGGGCTCGACTGAACGCCTGGGCAGAGAGGGATAAAGTCAAAAAGTTAAGTTCATGTCGTACTGAATCGTTTCCTTCCTCTGCAGTTACCAGTTTATGTTACCTGTATGTCATTGTGAGGGTTCCAGTCAGAGTCAAAGATGACGACTGTGTCCGCTGTGGCCAAATTGATACCTAAACCTCCCGCTCTGGTGGAGAGCAAGAAA
>JAPMOB010222421.1:0-10818 GCA_029875015.1 Lepomis gibbosus | reverse complement strand
CCTCATCCAACCATCAAGATGTCCTCCACAAGGTCCAATCCCATCTAATTCCTGTCCCTAATGCTGTTTGGTTAGGATAATGATCAACATGCCAAGGGAGGAAAGGGAAAATAATTGGCGAGCTCAGCATAAGAAAATTCCAGGGTTCATACGGTTTTAAGCCAACTTCCTATATTTTACTTGTGTTTTCATTTATGGGCCACGTTTCTGTCTGGTGACCAATTTTGGAAATCGATCCTAGTGCAGCATCCAAAACGGTGTAGAATTTGTTATTTGATATTAAATAGGGAATCCAAAAACAGAAAATTTAAATGAATCCAACACCAAAAAAAACAAATAACTTGTTTTTTTATATTTTCAATTTTATGTTCAAGTCAAAAACAAGAAACAGATGTGTCTGATTAACCAGGAAATTGCTGACTATTTTAATGTCTTGCACTTAATACATGTGCAGCAATGGAGGCCCCTGATGCAATATGATGAGTATGAGCTTGAACATCAACGTAAGTAGGGTTTTTTTTTCTCCCCAACAAAGTATTTTGGGAAATAAAAGACGAATCGGAATCATCGGTTTTTATTAAATTTCTTCAAATCTGCTTGTATTTCTTCAAATTGCTTTGTATGACATTCTAAGAAATCATTCAGCTAGCCTCCACAACTGTTAAGACTGCTTCATTTTTACTCACCACCAGTTCGGAAAAACGTGCATGCAGCTCCTCGGCGGGCGGCATGGGGGCACTGAACTCCAGCAGCTGCAGGGGCACGCTGTCCTTGAGGTTGATCTCCGGGGGCTCGCTGCTGCCAAAGCAGCACAGGAAGCCCAAGCCCGGCCTCGTCCTCTTCCTGGGGGGCATGGTGGCTGTGGTGACACAGGTGGCAGTGGTGGTGCTGGACCAGGAAGGTAGAGGAAGGGGCCAGGGGCAGGGAGGGGGAGTGGAGAGGAGGACGAGGCTGCTATCTAGGGGGCATGATCTAGAAGACAGAGAAGAAAGAGGGAAAGGGTTAAAATGACAGACCATGCAAGCTGACCTATGTTTAATTTCTCCAGTGGCATTAAGATTGACTTCCAATGACATTCATTACATTTTGGCAAACATGTTTAATGTCATGGTGCATGACGTGTCCATGTACAGTAAATCATTTGTCGTATTATAATCAAAATATAGAACACCACAAATTCACCTATAGTCAGTTCATGAAGGCTTAATACTGGTCTACACACTGAGCGTCAGGTCAATGTTTCCTTAGAAAGAAATTATTTGCAGTGCACAGGAAACGAAGGACTTTGTTTCCAGCAGTCTGTTTGGAGTACATACAGGAAGATGCAAGAAAAGCAACAGCCAGAATAGCTAAATAAAGGAAAAACAACTTAAAGAAATGTATTAACTCCATCGTGAGAATATCCAAGCAAGACTCCACTACAGCGCTGGTGATTCCAGACTGATTAATAAGCGATCCCGCGAAAGTACACCAAAGGAATGGTTCAGCAGCCTACCTCCACAGATGACACCAACATCAACAAGGGGTAGTAGCAGGTCTAAGACTCTTCTATTCTCCTTCTAAATCGTCTTGTCTCCCTTCACTGTGTCCTATGAACCTGTGCCAAGGTGGAGATACTGCTGCTGCATGGCCAGAGGGCATAGAGGCTGCGAGGGGACGCCATCATATCCTCGTCTTGACATTGCTTGCTCTTAGGCCTCGACAAAGAAACCTCTTGTCTGTAAGGTACAATGGTGCCTGTGCAGCGTTTGTGTCTGTGTGCGTTTCGTTTGTGCAGACTCGCGCTGAGAGCTGTCCCAGCAGTGCCCTCACTCCTTCAATGGAGTGTACACTGTGTGTATGGACAGTAGTGAATGACACACTACAGCAAGAGCAAAGGACTGAATAGGCCGAGACACCCTGGAGGATTTCCTCAATGCAACGAAAAAGGATATGGGTGGTCTTCACTGAATGAATAATCCACTCTTTACACCATATTATGTCCTATCAACCACATACTTACTTACACAATGTGAGCAGACACCCACAGTGGCTCACACAGTTGCCAATGCTTTTCTTTATGCAACCGTTTACAACAGCATTTGTGAACAAAAGGACCTAATGCCTGTTATGCAAATACCACAGACATGCAAATACTCCAGAAATATTAGACCAAGAAATCAATACTGGAGCCATTTATATGAAATACAATTACAAGAAACACAGAAACAAGACAAGAAAATGAAAATTCGAAAAGCTAATACTTCAGTTCCACTCCCAAATATGATGCTTTTATTGAGATTTTGTACATAACCAAACAACTATTAAGTAATGTTTAATACAGCAGTGAAAGTTTATGACTTGAGTTTCCACAAGAAGCCACAATCTACTACATCTCGACTGAGCACAACTCTCCCCCATCACCCTCTCACACATTTGTTCGGACTACGAGTTCTCATTGCTGTATCTAAAAATAGCCTGATGGTAAATTCTTTATGAATGTGCTGGGCCCTCGACAGGAGCGTAAAGGGGGAAAAAATAAAAAGAGAAAAACACCACATTTCCATTTTGCCCTTTCGTCATTTGCTCATTTGCTTTTTCTGCCTCCTTGAACCTGCCATCCCTCTCAAGGCCGAAGAAGCAGAGCTGTGCACAGCTACAGATGGAGAGGAGGCTATTTTAAATTAAAAGCAAAAAAAAAGAAGAAGCAAACTTTGGGTTGTTAAATATGCAGACGCCTGTGCAACAATCAGATTATTTTCTGAAGTATTGTATCTTAAATGATTCTCTACATTCACCTTCAAATATGGGAACTCTTTCATAGTCATTGCATCAGTGTGCTGAATGTCAATTATAGCGTGTGTGGCATCTTGTATACGTGTGCCTGTGTGTGAGGTACATTTGATACTGCACCAGCATGGGTGTTATGAAAGCTGAGGTGACAATCCCCGAATGCCCCTCCCCCATCAGGGTAGTATTAACCTGCTGTGTGGCTCCAAGGCAAAAATGACCAGTGGGCCCCTATTGACCTCATGTTACTCCCACTCCCTATGCATAATGTATGTAGTATATCCTGTTGTCTGTGCAGTAAGCATCCATTGGGTACACTGGACATTACAAATGTGCACATTAATGGCATCTTCATTATAGTTTGCCCATGCAGAGCCCCAGAAATACAAAAAATACAAATTTTGTATTTGTGTTTGCATTTTGCTAACTTAACAGTTCCTATCACTGGAACTAAGGGGCTGAGCCCAACCCCTGAAAAACAACCCCACACCATAATCCCCACTCCACCAAACTTAACACTGGCAACTGACAAACCCAGACTCATCCATCGGGTTGTCAGACAGTGAATGTGATTCGTCACTCCAGAGAATACGTGTCCACTGCTCTAGTGTCCGGTGGCGGCGACACTTTGCTGGATGCTGCTGCTCGGCCATGAAACCCATTCCATGAAGCCCTCTACGCACTGTTCTTGAGCTAATCTGAAGGCAATACAACGTTTGGAGGTTTGTAGCTATTGACTCTGCAGAAATTTCCCAACTTCTGCGCACTGTAAGGCAACCTATCACAGTATCATGCTTCAATTCACTGAGCTCCTGAGAGCGACCCATTCTTGTTTGTATTAGCAGTCTGCATGCCTAGGTGCTTGATTTTATACACCTGTGGCCTGTGAAATATTTCCACCTGTGAAGTGTTTGGAAAACTTGAATTTAATTTAATTTAAACATGCCTTGCCCACCAAAATCACTATCCTTGCAAAAAATACCTACAGTACTGAGTCTGTGCTAGAAATCTTAAAATTGCAAGTCGCATTCTGAACATTTAATGTTAACTCTCCCTTAACCTTAACCTGAATCCAGTCCCCCGCCCAACATAGACACAGTGCTAATCCTTTAAGACAACTTTGAAATGTGCATGGGGTGCTACATTTACTTTTATCACACCAGGTGTGGCTAAGCATGGTGTGTGGACGAAAATTATATGGATGTACTGTATGGGAAAATCTTAATTGTGTTGAGTCAGTGGAAAATAGGAAACGGTACAACACTTGAGAGATGACAAAAGCCAAAAACAAAACCCAATTCAAGTAGGTAAAATCATGGAGAATTTTCCATACATTTACAATTAAAAAGGCTCGGCCTCGAACTATTAACAGGGCCTGCTTTTCATCATTTTCATTACTATAAGAAGACATATGAGCCAGTGCCAAATCTTTATGGTGGCGAGTTAGTTATTGTTTCTGTGGACAGCTGGCGGAGCCTAATGGAAAAGAGGCCGCTCTACAGGGGTTTTAAAGCCATTCAGCAAAAAAAAGGAAAAAAAAGAAATACAACCTAAACCTCCTGTCCAGTGTCTATGTGTTTCTATCTTCACTCTCCCACAGAGCCCCACGTGCGGCCAGTCCTCACTCAACACCAGTTCTGCTGGCCGCCTTCCAGCCCGTGCCCAGGGAAAGTAGGCCAAGGAATCCAAATACACACATGAAGTCTATATACAGAAATACAGGAAATATAAGGAAGCAATAACACTGAAGACCGTGCATGTGTGACCTTTATCATTCTCTATATGGTAGAGTCACCACGCAAACACAATTCAAATTGACCATGTCCACTGCCATATGTGTCCTGAGAGCTCTGCTCATCTCCAAGCTTTTCATCCCCCCACCACCTCCCCCATTCACTGTCATCTCCCATTATTCCTCCTTTTCAGGGTGAATGGAGTGACATTTCCCTCCATCAACCCCCCTCTGACAGTAGCATCTGTCATTTTTCCTTGCCACTTCTCCAATCTCCCACCAGCCCAAGTCCCCATTTTTTACGCTTCTTTTTCTTCATTCTCCATGCTTATGCTTACTTGAGAGATAGTTTTACATGTTTTAGGAAATTTATTTTGCTTTACTTTCCAAGAGAGAGATGCAAAGCTGGAGCCTGGACATCGTTTGCCGCTGCATCCAGTCTTTATGCTCATCTAGGCTTAGAGCCAGCCTCTGTCTAAAGTGGATATATGTACCAACCAACAACTCTAAAGCTCACTGATCAACATGTATATCTGGTTTGTTTAATCTCTAAATAATACATTTGATGATGTGAAAATAATAACTTGATCTAGAGTAACTGGTTTAGTGCAATCATGCGTGTACAGAGAACACCTTCCAATCCTGTGTACACCAACCGTATCTGACAACACTTCAGCTGAAAATGCTAAAGAGAACTTCTACATTTTGTTTATTTACAGGTTAAAGAAACAAGCTACATTGTATAAATGAGACAGCTTAAGAGGTTTGTAGCTATATTTTTACATTTTAGACACAACCAAGCTAGCAATTTCCTCATGTTTCCGGACCATAGACTAGGATAAGCTAACCACATCTCTCTAGCAGGACTCTAGCTCTGGGTTTTATGCGCAGACATGAGACTGATATCGATCTTATTGTTAAATCTCACTCACTGAAAAAATGAAAACAGGCAAATGTCTCTAAATGTTAAACTATTTCTTTCTTATTTGTGTTTATTTTTCTGCCACTTTTGCAGTGCTCTACCATTTTCTCTCCGTCAGTCCCTCTCTATTTATATTTTACTTTTTCATGTCAGTGAGTTGCCACACATTCGGTGCTCGTAACGTGGAAAACTGTACACACACACTTTTCCCTGCTCATCACTGGCAAACAGATGTATGTATGGTCGCGTTAGGAGTCACAGGAAAAGGATGCTGTCACTGAACGAGTGAAAGCCTGTGGTTCTCTATAGGTTAATGCTAATTAATGCCATCTGTGTGTCAAAGTGGGCGATGCAGGAAGAGGTGCATAGAGATTTGTCATTGCTAACCACTTATCATGACAGACAAGTATTTCTGCTAAAATGCTACCGCAACAAAACACACTGCATCGTGTGTGCACAGCATAGACTGTATATATAAAAAAAAAAGCTGGCACAGCCATGCAGTCACATGTTCACACGTTTCAAAATTCAGACACACCCACTCAAGATTCATACACGCATGCATTATTTGCATACTCACACACCAAGAGCCCTGAAGCAGAGAGGGGAGCCTGCTTGCTGCTCAGTGTTTGAAGAGGCTGGAGAGCAGCCGAGCAGAGCGAGAGATGAAGGAGGTGAGGAGGGGGTGGAGGGGATAAAGAGAGACACTGCTGCCACTTCTCATTCAGCCCACTACCTCATCGCTTCATCCCTAGCGCCGGGAAGTAGGTCAGTGGAGGAGGAGGAGGAAGAGGAGGAGGGGGCGGTAGTGGGGAGAGACAGGCTGCTGCTTCTGGTGTGCGATTGTGTGTGCAGGCGACGAAGAGGCAGAAGAGGTGCATATCTATGCAGAGATGTATATGCAGTCTCTCAAACATCTGTGCCTGCGTAATTTCAATTCTCTCCCCGACATCTGTCACACAATGCAGTGCTTTTAGTACTAAATACAAAATCTGAAACAAATCAAAAACGCAGACTCATTCACCCGTCGTCTCTCCTTACATTTTTTATTCTGCACATTCCCCTCCTTCTTTCTCCTGAAACTACAGCTACTGCAGTGTGCTCCTGCATTTAAATGCAACTTACTCACCTTCTTCTTCATTCTCCTGCCATTTCTTCCCTCCTCCACACCTCCAGTACCTACACCTGCCCTTTCACTAAGGAAGTGCCCTTTTCATCTTCTTTGTAATACATGGCTGGATGAAAGGATTCTAAAATAGCTATTTTCACCCAAATTATGCCAGCCAGAGAGGCAAAAAAAAGAAATGTGAAGAAGGAAAACAAGAAGCGGCAATAAAACTGGTCAAAACAAATAACAAGTACAAGATGCAAAGGCACAGAAGAAAGAGCAAAATTATTTTAAAGAGGCAGTGAATAAAAGATCAGAGGCAGGCCTGCAGCACACATTTGTTTGCACACATTGTTTCCTGGTCCCACAAATGAGGACCATTCCTCCAGGGTGCTGGGCTGTAAAGGAGGGTACAGTCAGACTTATGTAAGTACCCAGCACCAGAGTTGGGGGACCAGAGCAAACAAGATGCAGTGCAGATTTAAGGGATTGGTTTTGTTTTCGCAAAGTGTTGGCATGCAGCTGGAAAGAGGAGTACACATCTGACGGAGTCAAACACCTGGAAGTCAAACAGGACCAGGCAAATAAAGATTTCAGTCCAGGTTGATTTGGTGACAACTGGTATCCATGTATCTGTTGTTTTAGGTGCCATCATTTCCTTGCTCTATCTTTCTTCATAAGGTGTACTCTCCTTTCTTTTGATTTAGAAGTTTATATTGCATTTAACTCATGACCATGTTCAATGAACGTCGCTCTTTTGCCTGTCAGACCCGTCAAAGACTGACTGTACATTGCCACCCACGTATTTGTACGCATGTGCATTTAAATGTGGTCACAATGTATCCCAGGCTATCTGTCCTCAATGAGTCTTGGGTGCATTTAAACCTGTACTTTCACCAGGTCAAGTAAACAGCCTCAAATTAGCCTACCATTCAAAAGGACACGTATATCATGTACTGAGGGGCAGCAACTGTACATTAAGCAGCTTCTCTGTCAAAAAAAAAGAGGATCCTCAAACAAAACTAACTTAGTGATTCACATTGTTACAATAAATTTAGAAAAAACAACCCAGTCCTCCAACATGGTAATACATAGCTCATGATCGAATGCAGTTTCCTTCATGAGTATTGTAAAACTTTGATTAATAGCCCGGGCTTGTATTTGCTGAAATCACTGAATTGACCCTGCCTTTATTTGGGACAGGTGTCCATGTGGGACAGGCCTTTAATTCCTTTTGCACAAAACTGAAATAGGCTATTATGAAACAGGTTATTTATTTCAAACAGAATATTACTTGCAATAATATCAAATACACGTCATTCAATTGATCTAGCGTCAACAGATGGCTTATGCACTTTTATTTTGAATGCAGCAACGAAAACAAGAACAGGGTGAGAGAAGAGTGGCAGGAGTTAGCAGACAGAGAGCGATGGACTTCACATGACAGGATTCACAACTTAATTTTTATGAAAAGGTCTTTTGATTCTTTTGATAGGTGGACCTTTATAGACTAAAGGAACATAAATAATCAAGGAACAGACCCATTCAGAGCGCTTCAAAAAGGTAACATGAGTCAGCACTTTTTTTTCCCTTTTCATATCTTGTGCCATGCATTACACTGGTAAATCTATAAGAATTATACTTAGGGGCTTGTTGTTTCTGTTAATCGAACTGATTGATTGAATTGTGGAGAATATAACCGATCCAACCATGTGTAGCATGTTTATATTAACCTAGATACATTTAAACATTAATATTTGTATTAATGATCTAATCGGCTTAAAAGCAGGTAAAGAGGGCAACCCCACAGGGTTTATGAGGTTTTATACATCCAGAACTTGTATTAAAGCCAGACCAGGCCTTTAACGGGGCCCTGCGTTTATTTGTCAAAATGTGTTCCCACACCAGGCCAGTAATTGATGTTTTATGGTGAGTATGCAATTCGAATCCTGCACAGGTAAGGCAGAATCCACCTGTAACTTTAAAAACTATTGGTAATTTCAGAATGCAACTCTAGTGAAAGCCATAAGAGCTTGATATAAAGAAGTGGAATGAAGTGGAATAGTTCTACCTTTATTAGAATAATCCAAACTAATCAACTCCATCATTTCCAATTCACATTCTGTAGATTCACACCTTTTCCACAAATTGGTACTGGCACTTAGAGCAGATGACAAATCACAATTTATTAGAAAAGTCCTAACTGTCTTGTGAACCACAAAGGATACAGAAGGCCAACATGGAGGGGCACCAATGTGATCGCACACTAAAATGGTATGTAAAAGTTGCATGTAGGACACATGCATGCAGTTTTTACATGGCATGGAAGTGAACCCCTCACACATTAATTTCACATGAAGCAGCTATTCAACCTAGCTACTGGACACATTGGAGTGGTGCCATATTTTGGATGCTGTTGCCCCAGACATGACCTCTCCAACATGCCCTACCCTCCCTTTCCACTGTCTGCCTGTCTGTCCAATGACTAATGGACCTACCCCCCCCCCCCCCCACCAAAGTCACTGGCTCCAAACCAGATCACCCCGGGCACTGAAAACTCACTCTCCCATAGACCCGGACCTCGGATGTGCGGCCCACCCACAGTCACTCCTTCAGGCCTTAGGGAAGCCATGTACACATCACACATCTAACCATGTTCAGAGGCCACACTGTAGTGCCAAGGGTTAGGGTTACATTAGTGCAACACACAGGCAAGTATCCCCGCACACACATAAACACACACATTTTAGTTTGTTCTGTCTCACACCAATTAGAAACTTTATTGATGCATCACTTTCTCAGTTAAATGCAGTTTAGTAACATGGGTGGTCAGTTTAGGATTTATGTGTTGGTGATATGTGACTGATCTAAAACATCTGGCATGAGATCCATCCATGATCAAATCAATGTAAACAAACGCGCAACACATTAGAAACATGCACCACACACACACACACACACACGCACACACGCATTCCTCAGATGTGACATCACCCATCTATTCGAGTTTAGGTCTCCCTCGTGAGCAGTGAGTTACATCCTCAAATGACCAGAGCCACAGAAGGCAAGAGCTTTTATAACAGTCTGTACACCGAGCGGCTTTCTCATGTGGACCTGGACAATGGGTCAGAGGATTTGGTATGGACAATCCTGGGGCCTGACGGGGAAGGCTAATGCAGGCAAGGATAGTCCTTTCGGCCTGTGAATGGTACATTTCCTCCCCAAGCTTTGGAGTCCATGTGCATCTTAACATCAATCACTTATCTTTAGCTATGACACCAGGCTCTCTACAATTTCTGAATAATTTTAGAAATAAAATAACGGTACTTTTCAATATAGCACGTATGATATGAGTAATAAAGATAAGCGGTTACTGAAACCATCCACAGACACAAAAAGGGTGGAAAAAGGGTTTCTAGTCCTACTGATAAGGACCGCCTGTGCTCTTATGTCTACGTGCATCTTCCAGGAAAAGAACCCAGAATCACAAGATCAGAAACCCACCCTTCCCTTTACCCCCACCTCTTTTGAACTATTCCTCCAAACCTCCCTCATTCAATTCGCTTACTCTCGGTCCCGCAATCAGATAGGGGAAGCTGCAAGGATGAGACAGCTGTAAAACTATTCAGCTGCTGGACTGGGAGCGGTGCCTTCAGACAGCGTTGCCAGGACATTGTCGGGGGCAAGACTGTCTGAGTCAGTGGCAAAACATGCACTGGTCATAGTGAAATGATACTTCTGAAACGACATGACGATGGACTTCAAAAGGAGCCTCACATTTCTAGTCACTGTACATGACAAGCTGCAACAATGCAACAGAATAATGTTAATAATGTGTGATTAAGTTGATTCCATGGGGCTGTCATACAATACAGAATCAGCACTGCACAACATGAAGACATCATGGAGAAATGAATAAGTCAAAGTACCCCTATATAAATTAACCACAACCACAATTATTATTATTAATTATTTTAGTTGCTTGTGGTCAATACTGTTGCTTAAATATTTCCAGGCTGTCTCCAAAGGAAATGCAATCACATTTGGACAGGGAAATCATTTTAATTTTCTTTTGTTTACAAACAGATCTTGTCAGACAGCCAGTGCAAGGACAGTGTAGTTATAGGTAGTCGCCCCAGGTTTGCACAGTGGTTCCTTATGTTGTGTATGAAACTCACAAATCGCCCCTTCAGGAAAAAGCAATTGTTTTTTGAATGCTTTTCATATTTGCCTATAATCAACTGTTATTATATCACTGGGGGACCCAGCTGTTACAAGCTTGTATTT
>JAPMOB010222420.1:0-27917 GCA_029875015.1 Lepomis gibbosus | reverse complement strand
CGTCTGCTGTGCAGCTGTGGCTCCACGCCATCGTCCAAACACACACACACACACACACACACACACACACACACACACACACACAGACTGTGTGTTATTGTGATTATTCAGTGACGACAGTACAGCACTGATGTGAATCTGCTGTCTCCCTCTGCACCCGTCAGGTGATGCACGTCTCTGACTCCCTCCACCCGTCTGTTTGTCTGTCCTCTCCTCACCTGCCTCCCTCGGCTCTGTCTGTCAGGCTCGATTAGTGGATCTCTGCTTGAAGGTTCGGTGGGTCTATCGGTGGTGGTGGGGGGGGCATTACTGTCTCCGCTGAAACAGATTATTAAACTGGATAAGGGCTGCAGCTATCGCTTAGTTTAGTAATCGAGTATTCTTTAGATTATTACATCGAGCAATCGGATTAGAAATCCTTTAGCTTGGCGCCCCGGTACTGGGATCAGAAAACTCTAACTAACTAACCAGTCGGAGAACAACAAACGCACGGTTTTACATTGTGCCTTGTTTTTCTAGCCCAGCCAATCATGATTGACGTTAAATGCTAACGGTACCGTTACTTTGTTTGGGGTCCGCTCTGTGGACTCGTAGACCGCGTGGTTTCAGTTCAGACCCTGAAGCTGCTGTGGTGCTGTTATGGTCGGCTGGTTCTGTTGTACAGAGCTGCTGCTTTATTTTAGCGTGAGATGATCCAGACTTTGGACACTTTGTCTTTCTCTCTGGCCTGTCTCTTCTTCGTCCCTCGTTATTTTCTCTCTCTTCCTCCACTTTTAGCTCCTCGACATCAAATCACACCGCCTTCACTTGTCCACAGCGTCAGCGCAGAAGAATTTGAGTTTCTCGATGAGTCCTTTCAGCCCTAACCTGGATGTGTTTGCTCCACTTAGCTGAATCATCTGATACCTACAGTTTGTAAAATCTGAAACTAAATCCATGTGAAATTCATCAAAAACTGGTTTGAGTGTTAAAAACATTTGCAGAAACTAACTGCTGTGTTTCTGCCTCCACCCAGCCACTGACTGAAAGCAATCACACACTCCAGTCTCCAACACTGCTGTGGCCCCGGTCGGCCTGAAGCCTATAAACACAAAGTGCTTCAGACAACAAAGAAAACCTAAACTGCGGCATAAAAACAAGTTTACAAGAAATATAACAGTGACAGCAGGAGCCTCGTCACACGGCCTGGTGAAGCAGAGCGCGTTGTTCGCTGCGGCCGTGATGAATACGACTGCGGACCTAAATAAAATTAAAGTGAGGTCTAAATCATATTAAGAACACAACGGGCCTGTTTCCAAGGCACAGACTCAACTTCTGATCCACTTTGAAAGGAGACGCTAAATCGATTTGGAACTTCTGTGGCTGTCCTGAAGCGTCCTTAAAGTCATGTGACCTCAGCAGCTGGGAGAGTAAAGCTTCACAGCGTCCCTGTCTAACCCTGAGGCAGTTTGATCTTAACATTAAAACACATCATACCATACATCTATACAATCTTTGGTTCTCTATAAAACAATCTAGCTAGAAAACACTTAGCTGACAGGCAGCCAGGTCTCTATAATCTCTGTCCAGAGCAAACTTTAGGGACAACCTGAGTCACAATCACACACTCAGTGTTTTTAGATTCAGTTTGACTTTCACTTTCTAAGGATTTCTTTATCTTTATCTAAGTCCATCCAGGATAAATGGATAATTCTGCTTGGAAAACAAGAGAAAAACTTACCTGAGAGTTTGAGTCCACTGCAGACAGAAGCTGCGAACAACGATGCTGCTTTCAATGCAGAGCAGCAGTGGATGAAGTGCACATACCTGCGCTGAATATTAATCCACTAACAGGTTTTACTTGGGTCAAAGTACAAAAGTACTTACTTAAGTATAATGTACTATTTATGTATGTTTTTATTGAGGTGGAGCTCATTTTTAATCAATTTTTTAAATTGTGAAAATAGTGAGAAATGCCGTCACAGTTACTGTGTGAAGCCTTCACAAAGCTTCCTTTCTCCAAAGCTCAACATTATTACAAATAAATTCAAATAATTAAAATGAAAAGCAGCAAATCTTCACATTTGTGAACCGCTAAATGTTTTAACATGAAAAACGTTGGGTTCATTTTAATGTCAGTCTAATAATCCTGTCAGCTGTACTTAATGGGTAATTTAACTTAAAACAACCTAATTTTTAAACTCTTCATGTGTGTGTAAAATCCTAATTTGTAAAGTAACTGAAGCTGTACTATAAATATAGTAAAAAAGCACAATATTTCCCTCTGAGATGTGGTGGAGTAGAAAATAATTTTCTCAAATTTGTACTTAAGTACAGTACCTGAGTAAATGTACTTAATAACAATCCAAAACTGATGAAGACTAACTGACTAATGAAGACTAATTACTGATTCAGGATCACACGGTGAATTTAGGTTTGAAGGAGACATTTATGAAGGTTTTAGGTTTGTATGGCGTCATCCTGAAGAACACGTTTAAGAACACAACATCTAAATAAAACCGTTTTAAATGCAGGAGCTCCACAGTGAGAGAGTGCAGGGAACACAGAGGAGAACAGGGAAGAAAAGAAGGGAAGAAGTTCTGCCAAATCGAGAACATAAACATTTATTTTCCCTCCATGACACCCCTCTTTGTCTCCTACAGATTTAACTCACGATGGACAGGATGTAAATCAAATCAATGCAGCAGAACCAGAGAGATCTCTCTTTTATAACACACATTCTTCTTCCTTCTCAAAACCTACATTACCCACAATGCAACTCCCCCACAGACAGTTACGTGGGAGATTGCGGAGTTTTGCTAGCAGCGGCTAACGCAGCCTGCAGTGAGTTCACGTCTTTCTGACTCAAACTCTTCAGCTGACGTCGACTTAAGTGACGTCACTTGAGGACGTTTTCTCAGACGCCACACGGCTCCTTCTGAGGCGCTAAAGGCTTTACATAACAAAGCTTTTACTCACATGCGTGTAGGGAGAAGTGTTTGCGCTCTGAAGAGCCGTTTCCGGCGGCTGAAGGGATCTGAGGGGCCACAGCGGAGCCCAGGGACCCGACGACGGGACGGGCGGTGGAGGTGATGGCTGCTGAGGAGCTGGAGGACTCTGCTCCTTCTCCTAACAGGTGCTGGATGGAGTGGAGCTGGAAACAGGGGTCAGAGAGCAGGACGGAGGCGGCTCGCGAGATCCTGAGGGACAAAGAGGAGTTCGTGTTACATACGAGCAACATTTCACAACACATCGAGCGTTCGTTTGTACAGCTCCTTTAAATAGAACCTGAAGGCAACAAGCTGACATGATATGATTTGTTGCCTCTGCAGAAGACAAACAGGGAACAGAGAAGGGAGAACATCATAAATCCTCTCTGTCCCACTCATGTTGGTGAAGACCGAGGCCGAGACACGGAAACAAAGAACAGTCATCAGCGCGTTTTGCAGATTAGGATTTGCCATTAGGAAAAGAGTTAAATTACTCCTAAACTACAAAAACACATCGACAGCACGGGGACATTTACAAAAAGGTAATCAGTCGGCCATCTTTCATGTTGCTCTCAGAAGGAATGAGTCCAGGATTAACGTCAACCATCTAAATTTGCCTCACACTGTTTGCTGTCATTGCCTCCTTTCAAAAGCTGAAAAAAACCCACAGGCCATGGCGTAGCCCCGTACCCTAACGCCATGGCCTGACGTGCACCTCCTCAAAAATGTAAATATGCAGTGAGAAAGTATTCAACAGCAAACTATATTCACTTGCACAGAAAAGTTTAGATAAAGAAGAGTCCAGTTGTCTCTCAGAAGCAGAAGTTGTTGTCTCCTACAGGCGACCCTGAGTACTGCAATGGTTATTCTTCCAACTCATGGGAGGCAATGTCGCTACCGCCACCTGCTGGTGTAGCTAATGAAGTGCTCTCACATTTACAGATCTCTGTTTACAGATCTCCGTGGTACAGAGTGGATAAAATTCCACAAATGCGTAAAAAAGCGAGTCACAAATGTAACGTGACCTGCAAATTGACAGGAAATGATCCACAAATGCGTAAATAACACTTTGTATATGAAATTAAAATATGTGTGTGTAGAGTAAGTTGTATTTTTGTGGATATGATTTTACACAACACAAATGTAAAAATACATGTTTTGGGTAGTAAGATATTTGTTGTTTTTACAGATCTTCACAGTACACATTGGACAAAATTCCACAAATGGGTAAAAAGGAAGTCACAAATGTAACATGCAAACTGACAGGAAATGATCCAATAATGTGCAAAAACTGTTTTGTGTGTAAAAAGAGATTCACAAATAACAATTTGCATGTGAAATTAAAATGTGTGTACAGAGATAAATGTGTGTATTGTTTTTACAGATCTCTGCAGTACACATTGGACAAAATTCCACAAATGTGTAAAAAGGAAGTTATGAATGTAACGTGACCCACAAATTGGCAGAAAGCAATCTGCAAATGTGCAAAAACTGTTTTGTGTTCTTGTTTTTTGTGTATTAGATTTTAAAAATACATATTTGTAGATAGTGAAATATTTGCGCATCATAGTACACATTTGTGGATTTTTTTCTGCAGGTTACAAATATCAAAGTCCAATAAAATCTTCCATGAATGCACGGCTACATGCGTAACTATGCACGTAGACCTGACGCAGAATATAGTATGTTTACCATGTTTAAGGCCTCGTGCACTCTACTTAGTTTTAGTTGAAAAACAGAGTTTTAAAACGAATATGATTTCCATATACATTAAAACGAAATGCACATCTACCGGCCGTTCACGTACACTGGGCATACGCGTGCCGGTGTAAAAATGAAGCAGATGGCCTGTTCCAAAGTTCCAGAAGATTTGATGAAAGAATAAAGTACTACAGACCAGATTTACATCTGGGTGGAGTGCGTCTCAAACCTCCTCCAGAGGTTTTTAAATCTGATGTTTCTGTGAGATCCCAAGTAGCCACTCTGACATAATTTAGTCAACACCAAGTGTTCTGACTGAGTCGCCTGGTGTGTGCGTTCTTACAATGAAAATATTAAGACATCGGTTAAGATTTGAAGCTCCTCCAGTGTGCAGCAGATATAAGACGAGAAAATATTCTGGCTCTGAAATTTTGTGGAGTCAGAAGCTGCAGTGTACCTACACCTACCAACACACCACCACCCCACGGCTGGCTCCGTGGCAGCTAGCATGAAGAAGAGTCTAAAAATAAAAGATGGGAGAGAGCAGAGCACAGTATCAATCATGGGAACAGACAAAAGGGAGAGAGTGGGCGTCGTGGAAAGCCCCGCTATAAAAGATTGATGCAGAGAGGTTAGATTGAGTGGCGCTGCAGGGGAGAGCTGGGGGGAGAGGGGGGTGTGAGAGTGGAGAGTTTGATTAGCACCAGTGATTGAACGGTGGATGGATCAGACAGAGGGAGAGAGAGGGAGGGAGGCAGAGAGAGTGATGGTTTTCATGGGATCAGAACGAGATCAGACAGGTAAAGACGGGAGAGGTGAGAAGAGGAGGCGAAAGATCGTGTCGGTGTGAGATTGAGTGTGACCGAGTGAGTAAAAGGAGTCGTGAAAGCAGAAAAAGGCAGAGTTTCTTTGATTTGTTCTGGTTCAGCTCCAAGAAGAAGAAAAATCCCGTGTTGAAGCTGCAGCGTGATGGGAGAAGTTGTTTTCTGCCTGCTGGTTGGGGGGGCCGGTTGCTCGGCATGTACACAGGAGCTCTGGCCCTTTTTACCTGCAGCTGGGCAACACTAACACTCATCACCACTGCCCCGGTGTTTACTGACTGATAATGGAACTAAGTTTAAATGCACTTTTGTAGAGGCAGCGTTTTTCTTAAGCGTGGGTTGTTTTGAGGAGTGAACATTTTGAGAAGTGCTGCATGTGATGTGGTGTCGGCTCTGAAAGGACGCCGTGGTGTTATTGTGTTTGAAGGTTGTAGCTCAGGAAAGAAAAGAGGTATATCACACACACACGTCTCTACCCGCCCACCATCTCTCTCAGCTCCAGCACAACAAGCGACATAAGTACGTAACACCAACACGTGCACACGCACTTGATACCGGCCGTGCACGGCTACCTCCAGCAGCACCCCGGTGTTATCTCCAGAGCCATGTCATTAGCCAACTAATGGCTCTTATTATTACAGCGAATCACCTGTTCAGGACTGGAACATGCGCCGCGTGGGAGTCACTGCTGGTTCAAGTATGTTTTTCCTTCCACGGGTTATTTTAAAACAGAATGACCTTCTGCATTACATTTGTGTTCATAATACTGTATGATAATAATAATAATAATAATCATTCAGTTAGCTGACGCTTTTAACCAAAGCAGCTTAAAATTGAGATATATGTCAGATGTTGCAACTAGGGGTTAAATGTCTTGCTCGGGGACACAGTGGTGGATGTTACGGTGGGAATCGAACCCCGGTCTCCCACAACAAAGGTGTGCATTATCCACTGCTCTATTGCCACCCATAACACCATGACTGCCTCAATCCTGCAGATATCCTGTTTCTTTATTTCTGCCAGCATTAGCCTCCATCTGTTACCATATCAGCATGACCTGCAACCAGGGCTGCAACTAACGATTATTTTCATTACACATTAACTGTTTGGTCGGTAAAATGTTGATCTGTGTTTCCCAAATCCAGAGAGGACTTCCTGATCTGTCTTGTTTTGTCCACAACCCAAAGACATTCAGTTTACTGTCACCGAGGAGAAAGGAAACCAGAAAATATTCACATTTATGAAGCTGGATTTAGAGAATTAGAATTTTCTCTCTTTAAAAAAAATGACACAGATGGATTAAAGGATATAAAATTAGCTGGCGATTAATTTGATAGTTAAATAATCAATTAACAGACTAATCGCTGCCGCTCTACCTGAGTCCTGTTAGCTTTAGCCTCCATTTGTCAGCTTGATATTTTAAATGTAGCCATCAAATGCATGTTAACGACCTTTTGTCGTGGCTCATGTTTTAAAAGGGGTCAGCTGTCCACCTCGCTCCTCTCTCGGCCGGTTTACTGTGAAGTCCACGTATCTCTCTGGAAACACTTATTGGCTCCTCGGCTGCTGATAGGTCACCTGTGTCATTCACAGGAGGGACCCGGAGGGACCGGCGTGGAGAAACACGGTGTGACATTTTCCACTGAAATCTACTTTGACCTTATCATTACAGCAGCCGTGACACTTCACACCGAGGGACTCTTTTCCTCTCATCTTCACATGTATCCCCCTTTTCACCTCCGCCTCTCTCTCTTTGGTTTCCATGATGCAACAAAGAAATGATCACCTGCCTGATTTTATCCCAAACGGAGTGAAAAGGACCAGACATGGATGAAAAGAACATCCTGTGATAGACATCGTTGTAAGGATGAGCAGCGTAAGTCTTATTATAAGGAAATGTCACCTCCTGAGTCTGTGTTTCAAGTCAACACCAGTCCATTGTGTTCCCTTTTAATTAAAAGCCAACAAAAGCTTAATTTATAACCACAAGGCACGTTATTCAATTGGCAAATGAAAACTTCTTGAACATGAATGAATAGTAGAAATAATGGACACTTGAATAAACCGCAGGGAAAATGTGTAAGAAAAGACAAAAGGCGGCGAGCGCCCGCCGGACCAAGTGTCTGACGGTCAGCAGGTTTTACCTTGTGATGGCTGACTGCCTGTCAAAGTGGCTTTAATGAACAAACGCATACATGAATATTAACCTCGGTCTGACTGGCAGTTGGTGCTGGGCCCACGTGTTTTTGTATAATAACCTGAGACTCTAAAACGGTAAAACAACGATGAGCCTCTTCATGTTCCCATTGTAAGAATAAACAAAGTCCTTAAAGAGGCAAGACCCGCCACTCAGCGGCCACCTTGCTAACACTGTTGGGCGGTTTATCGGAAAAACAAGATAAAATTGCATGAATAGAATCAGCAGTAAAATGACTTTGCCCCCAAAAAAGGTTTCAGAAGTGTTTCTTTTCTACATGTTATACTTCTACTATGTACATGTAGTAGACCCTTACATCATTGGAACCACACGATTGGCTGTTAAAGGCAGATGATTGGGATATGTGGGGCGGGATAAGTGCATACAACCACAGTCTTTGGTGTGACAGGTCTTCCTTGAGGATTCTTTAAAGAGGTGATATTCTGCTGATTTTCAGGTTCAAAATTCTACTCAGAGGTCGTACCAGAACAGGTTTACATGGTTATATGTTTTGTCAGACTGCACATTGCTGCAGCTCCTCTTTTCACCCTGTTTTGAAGGTTTCGTTTTAGCTATGGAGTGATACATCTTGTCTCTACATGATCTTTGTTGGGAGTTCTTATTCAACAACTACTAGCCAACCAGAAGCAGAGTAGGGCGGGTCATGAGAAGCCGGTAAACAGTTCGGGTTCAGCTGCACATGTTGCCGACCAGCTTGGCAACATGGACTGGAGCAAGAGTTTCAGAGCTGTGAGTTATTAATCTGTAACAAAAGGATCTTTCATCCATAAAGTTTTAACCGAGCTCTGTCTCTACATCACAGTAACAACTTTATGTCCACTGACTGCCTGGAGGGTAGCTAGAGTTTGGAAGGGAGAGGAAAGCTGTGTGCTGCAGCTCGCTGTTTCTGAGGGCGTGTCGGAGTAGCCGCTCGGCGAGCGTTATATGAGGCGCGTTTAGCATTCATCCCTGTGATGTCACGGGGATGAAAGGGAAACGGCTGGACTACAAACGAGCTGTTTTCAGTTCAGAGCAGAGTTCCTGTGGGAGATGGGAACTCCCTTTGGGCTCTCTTTAAGTGGCGTGTGTCTCTTTAAAACGTATCTGGTTTAAACCATAGACTGTATAAAAGAAGTGGAGGTAGCCACAGTTGGCCATCTTGGTTTTTTGAACCAGACGTGTCCATATTTAGATGTGAGGGTGATGCAAGCTAGCTTAGTTAGAAAGGTGCATCTGTAATTCACGTTAACTGTGATATTAGCTGTGATGCTAATTTTGGCTAGCGAACTCTGGCAAAGATGTTTTCAGGCGACCAAAATGTTACAGTTCAAGAGGTGAAAAAATACACTGTGAAAGGAGTTAAAGCTCTGAGACGAGAACACAGAGAGCTTCCAAAAACAAGTTAACGGCTCGTTAAACGTCCCGCCCTGAAGCCTCCCCTGCTCTCTGGTCTATGTTCCTCTAAATGGGACCATAATTTACTAAATGAACATCATGCTGTGTTGAGGAAGTCTTGAAACTAACGACTGAGACCATAAACATTACAGCTCTAATAACTGGTGTCGGGGTAAAATAATGATCCGGGCTTTTTGTGTAGAAGAAGAGTGTGTGTGTGTGTGTTTGATGTCTTCATACGCTCACAGCTGAAACTCTACTGACAGGTGTGTACCTGCGTGAATAAGATATGTGTGTGTCGGGCTGATTGTGTGTGTGTCAGCACTGACGTCCTGACGTTTCCTCTTTAAGTGTGTGTGTGTGCATGTGTGTGTCCCTGGCTGTGAGTTTCTGATCTTAATCCCCTGTGACAGGAGATCAGCATGAAACACACAGTGTGACCAAGACCCGAACGCAGCTCCTAGCACACACACACACCAGTGTTTCTATCACTTATGGGGACATTACACAGACTTCCATTCAGTCCCTGGAGACTAAAGCCGAGTTCACATAACAGGATTTTAAGCTCGATTTGTGCGACCGTCAGGCTGTGATCAGGGGTAAATCAGAGATCGATCAGCGGCCGCCAGTCGTTATGTGTGAACTACTCAACGACGCATTAAAACGGTTCCCCGACACATCGCCGACATCTGCCAGATATCTAGCACGCCAAATATCTGGAAGAGTCGGCCGACTCGACATCCACATCCAGCCAATGAGTGCAGGAAGCTGACAGGGCCTCTCCTCCAGCTCCCTCTGCAGCTCAGACGATCCCTGCTACCTGCGTGTGCTGATCCATCCTTTCACCCAGATTCTTTGTCTTTATCATAACAAACAGCTGCTGTTTTACCTATAAGTTCGCTTCATTTGCCGTTTCACATTTCATGTGTGTTTTCTTGACAAAACGTGGTTTGGAGACCAGCGTCGGGTGACCGCTGTCAGCTCGTGTAGTGTGTGACCCCCCTCTCACCGATCAGTCACGTAGTGTGAACGACACAACGACTTCAAGACTCCCGTCACAAGACAGCAAGTTGTGCAGTGTGAATGGCACGGCCATCGGCCGACGCTGAAAGTCGTGTAGTCTGCAGGAGCCATCACTCTAACCTAAAACCAAGTCTTCACCCTAAACTCTAATGATTTATATTGCCGGGACCTGCATAACGAAGGCCAGTCCCCACAATGTGACTGTGTAAACAAGTTTATGTCCCCACAACATGAGTAATAACCGACACGCACACACCTGAAATGAGGAACGCATGCAGAGCGACAGCAGGGGAACAGATCTCTGCACACACAGAAGAGTAAATATGTCCTGTGAAGCAGGGCGGAGTAAAGGCTGCTGTGTTTGGTCTCTGGTTCAGCAGGTGATGAACAGTGATATGTTGGTTTTTTTATAATGAAGTCGTATCGTTGGCTTTGAACTGGCAGGTTTGACTGGTCTTTATAAATCACCATAACAACACGTTATTCTGAACCTGTCAAAGTAAACACAGCAGCAGATAATAAAAACTAATTTAACACCGACTTTGTTTGGGCTGACTGCCTGACTTTTTATTATTATCTATTATAATGACATTTTGCAGACTAAACAGTTTATTTTAAAGTAATCACACACATTAATCATCATCATCGCCACCTGTTCATCTCTCCTCTGTCACACCTGAGGTCGGCTGCAGGGAAATTAAAACGAGTCAAATTTAATTTGGCAAATTTCACACGTTAGGAATAATTTAACTACAGAGGCCTCAAAGTTTTACATCAGCGCCACGACCCTCCGACCAGCTGGACACACACAGGTAAGCACCACGCTACTGTCCGGAGAAACACTTTGTAAACAGGCTTTGAAAACGTTGGATAAAAAGTCAGATTCGTATCTTCGTCACTGTAAAATGTTAAAGTAGTTTGTTTTTTTTCAACTGGGAAAACATCAAATTTGAATACGTTAAAGAAACTCAGCTGTCAGAGCTTCTACCAGAGGTGACGTTAAGATATCATACAGAAAAGGTTCCTCAGGGCGGGCAGCCTTCTCCTCTGGAGCAGCACACATTTCACCCACAGAAGGAACATGGCTCCTCTCACCTCCTTCTCCAAAGCTATAAAACAATTGTTACTGGATAATCAAATATGCCGTCATAATTCGCAGCAGTGCTTCTGTTATTGTGGTTACTGAGCTTTCTGTTTGTGCTTCTGTGCTCTGTGTTTCTTTTGCTGTTTTCTGATGACCTGCCAGATAAAATAAGCACGTGTGGCTAATGCTGGTACATTTACATAAGTCCTCATGTTGATTTAAGTGCATTGTCCCTTTTAAATAAACAAACTACAAAAAACAAACAAACAAACAAAAAACCTCCGACCTCCATCGACCGCAGCCTCACATCATTTAGCGACACCTCACAGGCAAAAATCAGGGAACAGCGCCCAGATGTTCTGGTGTTGGCTGAAGCCTTGAGAAGCGAACAGTTTGCGTCCCGACAGAAACGAAACTAAAGCTCAAATTAAACAGCAACATAAAAAACAAAATGGTTCGTTTAAAAAATGCCTGTTCAGGATCTGACCCCAGAAAAACAAACAACTGTTTGGATGTACAAGAATCACACAGTTGGATTATTTTTAATTTTAGTCTGCAGGTACCGCTTAGAGACGCTGACGCCAAGTAACAAGTCAGACGACGCAGGCTGAGCACAGAAATGAGCAAAGCATGCTGCAGATACTCCGACAGCAGACACTGATCCTGTGTCAGCGCCGATGGGTTCCTCCCTGCAAACCTTCTGAGGCAGAAAAACGGAAGGGACAAAAATGTGAATCTGTGAGAAGGAGCAGCACGACTGAGCAGACATTTCAGCTCGTCCGACCTCCTTTTGAAAACAATTCAACTAAAGAGGATTTAAATAAATTAGCCTGCGTCTCGACCTGAATCCGTTTCTTTAACTGCACAACTAAAAGGTCACGCAAAGGTCAGAGAGAATAATTATGCAAACGAGGTATGTCAGGATATTTAAACACACACAGGCACACAAACCTGTGTGTGTGTTTTTGTGCGTTAGATTAACAGCAGCAGGTTCTGACCCGAGAGATTATCAGAACAAGCAGAAACACAAAAGAAGGATTGAACACGGATCTGCAGTCCGGTGTGACTTCATCATCCTGAGGGAGGAAAAAAACATCTAAAAGAGGCAAAACAAAGAATTTAAGATGCTGTAATCTAATTTAAACCTGAATACGTTAATGGACACATTATGTTGGATTAGAAATTTTAAATCGAACAAATTATGATCTAAATTATGATTATTCCAGCAATAAAGACATTTTAAAACACTAAACTGGATTAATGAAAACTTTATCAGACACACTTAACTTCTGTTGCTTGTTAGTACAGATATTATTTATTCAATAATATTCACATTTCTGTTTCTAGTCACAAACATGTTGGTCCTGTTGGCTTTGTTCGACTGTGACGTGATAAATAATACTGTTGTAAAGCAAAGAAAAACACAGATCAATAAGGAATTACATCCTATTAATTCCTTGCTTTGTAAAACTGCTGCATGCATTCAAGCAACAGACCACCCAGTGTGAATAATACATGAACAGATATGTACAGGGTGCGGCCGTGACACCAGCTAATAGTTTTGATTTCTGACAGGCAAGAGGGCGGGCGATCTGCTCAAAATGTAATCTGATCTCCACGATCCATTATGCAATCTTTTTCCTCAATTTTACAACGCCCTGCAGACAGACGTGAAACGAGAAGATCAGCGTTAGTGTGAAGAGACTGGAAAAGACAAACTCTTCTTGTGTCGGAGGTGCCATGCTCCTCGTGGCGCTCCCTTACACACGTGTTAACGCCACACGATTATCACCTGCATCAATACAGTGATGACGTCGCCACTGGTACGAGGACCAGAGCGTGGATTACCAGATGTAGGATAGTGCTGCAACACCGGAAAACTTGAAATGAAATACGTCATTGATGGAACGGTTGGTGAAAATGATCAAAGATTAAGCTGATAGATAGCCGTGAAAATATGGGGCCCTTCTGTAACAGTAACACCAAGTTACACCGGTTACACTTACAGATAAAACAGATTAGGGCTGGGCGATATGGCCAAAAATGTTTTCACGATAAAAACATTTCATCAGTCGATATCGATAATTATCACGATGTCAAATCATTATTTTTTGCAAGTTTAAAGGCTGATTTTTGCTCCTGAGTTTAAAGTAAAGAAACCAGATGGTTAATTATGTGGTTAAACTTTTCCTGAACTCTTCGGAATGTGAGAAACACGTGAAGCCAAACAGAGGATCACTTAACAAATCTGAGGGAGAAAATTCAGAACTATTATGATAAAATCGTTTTCAACAAATATGATCAGTAAATCTTTTTTCAGTCCGTTTTCCTCAACAAGATAAATATTTTATTGAAAAATTAAAGGCTAATTTGTCCGTGATTCAAATGAATTAAACCAAATATTTATTCACGATATATTGAACATTTATTATACTGATATTGAGGGAAATTATATTTCAATAATTATCGTTATTGTTTTATTGCCCAGCACTAATACAGATTAAAGAAAGAAAAACCCACAATGGTCCCTGAAATAACTTAACAAAAATAATAATAAACAAAAACTGACATAGCTTCAGAACAGTCTGATGTTTTGCTCTCAGCCCTTCTTGGTGTTTTCAGCTGTGTTTTGGTCATTACCTTGTTGGAGGACCTGTGACCTGCCACTGAGACACTGGGCAGCACATTTCGCTCCAGAACGCCTCGACAGTACAGATTCAAGACAGCCTGTGCCAGATGCAGAATAGCAGCCCCAAACCCTAACCGAGCCTCCTCCCTGCTGCACAGCAGGTCCGATGTTCTTTTCTTTGTATGCTTCATTTTGCATCTGCGAACATGGAGCTGATGTGACTTGCCAAATCACTCCAGTTTTGTCTCATCTGTCCAAAGGACATTCTCCCGGAAGCTTTGTGGCTTGTCTATGTACTTTTGGATGATTTGCTTGAAACAGTGGTGTCCTCTTCGGTCGTCTTCCATTAAGTCACCTCTAAAGTCTGTGGAAGTTGTTCTGGGCTCTTTGGTTACCAGTCGCATAATTTGTCTCTTTGATTTGTAAATCAGTTTTCCTCTTACAGCGACGTCCAGGGAGGTTGGCTACAGCTGCTGAGACATTTCAGTCTGGAGGACTAACTGACTGAGAAAACCACCACGCTGAGAACTTGGCTTAACAGACAAGATTTACAGGAGAGGAATGGTCTCACGTACAACTGGCACGCTTGAAGTTTACTTATCATGAATTATGGACAGTAATCTGGTCTATAAACAGAGACCTCCAAGCGTGTGTGGAACAAAGGTATAATAAGTAACATAAATAACAAATACGCCCCAACTAATGTTTGCAGAAGAGAGTCGTGCCTTCCTCATGTGCATCTCCCTCTGGCCAATCAGATTCCCTCCAGAATCACCACCACCAATCAGTCATAATGCTGCTCTGCTGGCAAAATAAGAGAGAGAGAGAGGTTGGTATAAGAGGAGAGAGAGACAGTGATGAAAACAACAGTGAGAGACTGAAACAGAAACGAGAAGAAGAGAGAAGAAGAGGAAGAGGAGGAGGAGGAAGGTCTAATGGGCGGAGGATGCTGAGAGGAGAGAGAGGGGGGTGGGAGAGACAGAGAGAGAGAGAGAGGAGGAGCCGGGAAAGCACCAGAAGACGGAGCTCACAGCTGAGCTGAGAGCGAGCGGTGAAGAGACGGGAGGCAGCACACGGCTCAGCCTCCGCTAACATCTGGACACAGCCTGCACACTCAGGACCCAGCGCTCACAGCTGGAGACGGACTCACCCCAACTTTTCTCTTTGTATCTGTGAGCCGTTTGAGCCCCGGAGGAGGAGGAAAAGATAAAGAGGCTGCATGTTTCATGCTTGGGATTTTTACAGAAAGCAAAGCGAGATTTCTCTCCTGCGTGGAGCCTTGCATCCTCCCACTGCTGAGAGAAAAGAAAAAAAATAGAGGACTGGCTTTGCACAAATTAGCCGGAGGACAAAAACACAGCGAGCAACAGTGTAGATGAGAGAGTGTGAGTGGAGTGTGAAGCGTTTGCCGCTGCCTGCGAGTGGAGTAGAGTGAAGTGGACTAGATAGATGGTGACTTCTTTGAAAATCTGATCCTGGACTCGGGGCGGGCTGTGGACGGCAGACAGCTGGGGCTGTGACTCACAACACCCGACTTGGCGAGAAAACAAAGACATGCTACAACTACGACGAGCCTCCTTCATCACGTTTGGAAAAAAACAATCCTGAGACTCTTGTTTCCTTCACAGGAAAATGACTTTCATGCCCACGTGAAGTCTGAAAAGAGGAATCAAACAAGACGACCCGGTGATAAAAGTCAACAACCAAACCGGGATCTAACATCCGGAGAGGACTTGTGTCTGTGTTGGAGGTACAAAGGTGCAGTTATGGGCTAAACTGATTACACGAGGTGAGAGGAAGTCAGGCTGAGCGCTCCACACAGCTGGGTTATAATGTTTTCTCTGGATGGAATAAAACAGACCACAAAGGAGAATATTTTAAAACCTGCACCTGCTCTTTTGTCCAATTTCCTGAACACCTGGATGAGTTTTAAAGCCACTAAACTTTGACTATCTTAGCTTTTAACTTGTTGCCAAAATAGTTGTCTTCTTAGATTTTCTTCCACCTGCTCACTTCCAGCCTGCTGCTGCCCATAAAACACAGAGCAGAAGGGATTTGTTTACACTGGCACACCTGATAACTGCCTCTTTGTTTTTTTTCCCTCTCCAGCTGGCTGCAGGTTGGGCAGGTGGATGCAGATGCAGCCGCCTCATTCAACATTAACCGGTTTAGACAAAATAAACAATCGTGCAGGAGCGGTGAAACCCAGCGAGCGTGCATTACTCTGACATTCTGTTTGTGTCCCGTAGCTTCAACGCAACAAAGCAAATAAGCTTTCTGTCTCAGATGTGAGGGATGTAAACATTTACAACATTGGCCCCGTGGCAGGAACATTAGCAGAAGAGAAAATACTTTAAAAGTAAAAAGAGTGTGAACAAGATAAAGATGAGAAACAAGTATGTACAGTCTGGTTTGTTTAGTGTGTCAGGAGTCGCTTTCACATGTTAAATTCTGTCAGAATGAGATGAATCACACGACGTGAAGGATGTGAAAAATACTTTTAGAGAGGCATTTACAGCGGCTGTTCTGAAGTGGATAAAGTGACAGAGACATAAACTGGGTCACAAAGAGGAGACAGTAAACAGATCGCTGGCTGCTGATGCCAACGGTGTGCTGGTGGCATCATGGTATGTGTCGTCGGTAGCTGTGGTGTTGTGCAGGGTGTGGTGACACCAGCTGTTCTAGCAGCATCCCTGTCCTGGTGGTCTGTTGTTGTGCTGTTAGTTTGCCTCCAGCTCCCCCAGCTGAGCTCGGTCCAGGCCACAATCTGCTTGTCCCAGGGCTCCGCCCAGACCGGCAGATGCCTCTGTGCCTCGGACATCCTCAGCTGCACTGACGCGGGTCTGGAGCAGGTCCCCGGAGAAATGCCCGTCTCCACTGTCACTCTGGATCTCAGCCATAACCGGATTGTGCAGTTGGAGGGGGGTGGCTTTGAAGGACTTTATCGATTGGAGACACTGAGGTTAGCACACAACCAGCTTACCACTATTCACCCGGGGGCATTTCGAAACACCTCTGGGAGTCTGCTCCATCATCTGGACCTGTCGTCCAATCAGCTGCATGTTCTGGAGCAGCATTATTTTCTAGATTTGCCGGGACTGGAGGAGCTGCTGCTGTACAACAACCGCATCGTCCACGTGGAGAGCAGAGTTCTGGCTGGACTGAGCTGCCTCCGCAAGGCCTACCTCAGTCATAACCGTCTCACAGACTTCCCCTTCTTTTCCATTCAGGAGCACAGCCACCCTCACCTTTCCATGCTGGACCTGTCCTCAAACCGCCTGCCCAAACTACCCCTGGAGGACATATGGAACTTACCCATTTCAGTCCAGAGAGGACTCTACCTTCACAACAACTCCCTGGTGTGCGAGTGCTCGATGTACGGTCTGTTCCGGCACTGGGAGCAGAGAGGTTTCGCCTCAGTGAGAGACTTCAGACAGGAGCACACCTGTCTGGTCTACGGGATCCAGAGAGGCACTGTGCGCTTCGTCCAGCATGACCGCTACTTTGCCAAATGCAACATGAGCGCGCTGAGCGGGCTGCTGAAAGAGCAGGACAGCAGTGTTTTGGTGAAGGCAGGGACGGCGGTGCTGCTGCACTGTGTCACCACTCTCAACGGACAGCACGTGACCTTTCTCTGGGTGTCACCGAATCAGGAGTACGTGGCGCCGCCGGGAAACAACGGCTCTTTAAGGATGTACGCCAACGGTAGCTTGGAGATCTTGGCGGCACGTGTGGAGGACACTGGTATCTACTGGTGTATGGCTCTGGACCAGCAGCTGCAGCGCAATGAAACGCGGGAGGTCAACGTGACCGTGGTGCTGCACCCCGACAACGAGCCTTACGAGTCCTTCAACACCGGATTCACCACCCTTCTGGGCTGTGTGGTGAGCCTGGTGCTGGTCCTCATGTATCTCTACCTGACGCCCTGCCGCTGCCCTCACTGTCCCAAGGCCTCGACCCCGGCCGTGGCCACCGTGAGCCAGGGGCACGAGGCCGGTGCAGGGAGCGCCCAGTCCTCCATCCTCACCCCGACCCCCCCGGCGACCACTGAGGGCCCGGGCCGCAAGGTCAGTACCAACAAGCATGTGGTCTTTTTGGAGCCTATCAAAGAGCAGCAGAACGGCAGACTCAGGGCGGGGCCGGGAGCTGGGGCGATGCACGGACACCTGGGACCGGGTTTACTGCTAGGGGCCGAACAGCATTCGAAGCTCCAAAACCAGTCACAGGCGAGGGCCGGAGAGGCGGACTCCATCATGTCCGTGTTCTCAGACGCTCCCATCATGCTACCGTAGAGAGACACTATCCCCACCTCTCACCCCCCTTCCTCCCCCAGCTCCACGGTTACCTCCTCACCACCTCCCACCGCACCCAGCACTCGACCTGAGCAAACCAGTAATCCAATACTGACTGAGAGCTTTTACAATCGATCTTTTCTTTGCAAGGCTTTGAGGCTTTCAGCTGCCTGACACTACAGATCAAGTGCAATTTTAAAGAGACTGAATACCAAATTTACATGTATTATTGTTTGCCCAGGTCTGCCCTCTACAGCCCTACAGCCATGACCCAACGCACTGTGACGGGGTGGGCTCGCACAGACCGACAGGGTGGGGGGGACGGTGCTCACAGAGAAGACAGGAAAGAATAAGACGGTAGGGAGGACAAACTACAAACAGACCAAAAATAGCCAGTACTCTGGGAGACGCTGCGGATACTGATACTCAAAGCCTGAGCCAGGAAATTGTGTTTAAGAGAGCAGAAACACATCTGAAAAAGGACGTGTGTGTGTGTGTGGGGGGGGTGTTTTCCTGCGACCACGAAGAGCATGGACTGCTGCTGAAAGTGCACAGGGCTGCCCCTTTAAGCACGGCTTGTACCTTTAATGAACATTTGCTCCAGATGCCTTCTTCTTGTCTCGATCAGAGATACAGAGAGAGAGAGAAAATAATAAAATAATCTTTTTGTAGAGCTTTTTAGCATTTCCTTTTTGTTCCTCAGTGTGTCAGTTGATTAGAGCCAAACCGACCTGCATAGCGTAGCTCTGTCACAAAGTGAAATGTTTTTAGAGTAGACAAGCTGGAGGAGAAGAAGAAGAAGAGCTTTTAGCAAGTAAAAATAGAAACTGTTTTTAAAGGATAAGGTTTGATTCTCCCTCCCTGCTCCCTCCCTCCTCCTCCTCCTCTCCCCTGGAACATGATTACTCTCTTCATAAGTCAGAACAGAGTTCCAGGAAAAAAACAAAAGGGAAATGAATAAATAAATAAATCAAAAACTTGTGACATCAGTTGAAATTATTTATGCTCGGAGACAGTGGAACGTTTTTAAAAGGTTTACCATGCGGGCTTTATTTCCACTCTGAGACAACAGAAAGATTTGCCTTTGTGACTGACAGGACAATCAGGACAGACGTGTTTTTTTTTTTTATTGTCTTCACTGTATTCACTGCATCTTCCCGTCCTCACACTGCCTCTCTCTCCTTCCTGTCTCTCGTCCTCCTCTCTTTATCTGTGTGTTAATAAACCTCTGTATCTGGACCGTCCAGCTGAATGTCGCCTTGTTGTTATTGTTACTGAGACACTCGCGTTGGTGCATAACAATGTAACGTGAACTGTGTGTACGCATGTGCACTAAATGGCCAAAAGTAAGTGGACACTCGTGCACGTATACTTTCAGTCTGAGGCTGTTTTTCACCTGTTTTAACATGATATGCACCTATAAGCAAAAATGCCAAAGATTCACTGGTTCCAGCGTCTCAAATGTCAGAATTTGCTTGTTGTCTTATGCCGGTTTCACATAGAACGCGATGAGGGTGTTGGGTACGGCGCGATTAGAAACAAAGTAAATGCAAAGATGAGATTTCCTGCAGGGCGGCTTGCAGGACGCGACGCGTAGTGCGCTCCCACTCAAAAAATCTCTTATGCATGTGTCAACTCGCGTGTGACGCTATGTGGCGATGGCCTTTCAGTGTTCAGACTATCTGGGCGTCACCGACGGCTTTTCAGAGTGTGGTGTGTGGAGGACAGGGACAGAGTCTCTTCTTTGCCGACAAAAAGCTGCTAATCTGAAGGGAGAGCTGGAAGTGGCGCCGGAGCTTTGGACGAATAAAAACACTCAGTTGGACCAGATTCTGCTCCTTCTGAGATGTTTACCAGCAGAAGGAGCTCAGAGTTAGCTGCTTTTGTTTTCTTTCTTTTACTATACTGTAATTTTTTGGGATTAAAACGTTGATTTATCTTCACTTGCGCTTCTCAGCAGAGACGGGGTAAAGAGGAGTGAGTATCCAGGGCCCTCATGTGAGGAGATCAGCATTCAAGAATACTATACTACAATGAATAGCCGTGGATGAAGGGATGAAGGGGCCCATTGAGAATGCATCATCATAGGGGTCCAGAATTTTATGCTCCGCCCCTGCCCACTGTTGTTTTTGTAGCTGCATGAGCTCTGTGGGACGACTTCAAATGTACACAGACACAACAGGAGGCTGCAGGGAGAAAAGCAAGCCAGGAAGTTGACCTTTGAAGGTTCTTAAAAAAAATATGTGTCTGCAACTTGATTCCAGCTTTCGTGTACTTCACTATGAAAGAGCCTGATCGGTCCAGAAAACAAGCATGTTAAAAGTTGTAAGCTTTTTTTTAGCTTAATATTTTCAACAAATCATCATCATGATATGGTTATTTCGGCATCAGTTTGATCCCTTTATTGCACCTAAATGCCAGCAAAATGTTTAATTTGTTCAACTCTCTGCTGTTGAAATGCGGGTTGTGTTTTTATTCGCACAGTCGAGGGAGCAGTCCAGGGGTCAAACTCACGCGGTAAATGCGACGCAGCATTAAAATTTGAGTTGTATGTGAAACCACTATTGGCTGTATATGATAAAAAGCTTGCGTTTTGGACAGTTGGTCGTGCAAAACAAAAGATTTTAATATGCACATTCTGGTTCTTGAGGCATTTTTCTCTATGTCCTGATATTTAAAAAACACTCTAATGGAAAGCCAGCTGGAAAGGCTGTCGTCTGAGTGTAATGTTTGGGTGTCCACATGCTTTTGTCCGTGTAGTGTTTCTGCACAGCCACCACCTTTTCATATTCAGCCCTGACCTGGTGAATAAACTCGTCAGCTGCACAACCTGAAACTGACAATTTTTTCCCTGCACGCTCAACAACATCTTGAGATCTTGAATTATCACAACCAACTCATACGTGACTCATTCTGCTGCCGACCGAACGTTCAAGCAGCAGACCTCACAATGAAGAGGCTCAAGTATTCTCTCAGTGTTACAAATGTTCCGTTGTTGGTTTGTAAAGAGAGACAAAGTGTGTCGTGGTTGACAACATGACAGCTGGATGGTTTCACTCAGGAGAACAGCAGCTTTCTCTGTTGTAAGAACTCAAATGAATAAATCTTGTGGATGAACATAAAGTCCAATTGATAAAAGTTTGAGGCTGTTTAAACTGAATCAAGCTGGCTGCATTTTCATTTTGTCCAGGACTCCAGGTATTTATCAAACGTATACGAATCTAATGTAAGCTATAAAACAAGTATAATGATCACGTGATTAATCACATGAGTAATCAGAGCTGGAGCAGCCAATCATTTTACGTAATGTTTGATTCAAATGTTTGGATTTTGTGACTCACATGAATCCATAAAATATACAGTAAGATATCATTTCTCCTATATGACAAAATCAAATTTCATAACTTTTCCAAAACATTCAATGAATTGACTCAATTCCATGACTTCTCGAGGCCTGGAAAATAGGACTTTAAATTCCATGATATATCTATAATAACACCAATAGGGATGCAATAATCTAAATATTAGATCTATTAATCTAAATACCGATTGTCCCAGCAGATGTGTAAAGTGACCGATACAGGAGCTGAGCAGGGACAAGACAGAGGCAGGAAACGAAGCAACTGTAAAAAAGAAAAAAAGAAACAAAAAATAGAGCACAGATGGAGGAACAAAGACAAACTGAGAATAAAGGAGAACATAAGATTACTATTTCCATAAAACACAGAGACACAAAGCAGCAGCAGAGCCATTAAAGCTCATTATATCATTTTCCGATATCTAAAAATCACATCTGCTAACATTAACGCTGACAATATTACTGCCATTATCGCCATCACTGTCACACAGCCACAGGGTCAGGACTGCCGCGGGACAGAGAGGAAACTGTTAGCGTCTTCGCGAACTGAACATTTTCTCAAAGCAAATCACACGTTTGTTTGTGTTGTGTGACACCAGAGAGCCATTTCTGAGCTGCAACAGCAGATAGGAGGCATTTTCTGCCTCATTTAAAGCCACATCTCAGAGCTGCCAGTGTGGTTCCAGAATAAGAACGATGAGGACCAAATGTACACAGTCAGCCACTTGTGGTTCTGCAACATTAAGACTCATCAGGTCTTCAGAACCACTGCTTCCAGGTCTAGGACTGCCCACTGCCCACACACACATTTAGAGATTAAATAAAAATATACAACATATCACAACGACCTTAAATAGAAATCTACGGGGGAAGCCCGAAACGCCAAAGATGGCGGTTATGCACATATCCAGCCCTTTCGTCTGCTTTTTAACAGCCTAGCTGGGAAACATATCAAGCCAAGCGGGTGGCTCCACTGAACGCCAGAGCACGGTTAAGGTTTGCGACGTCAGTTTGCATTTGTTCAAGCGCTCTGGTGGGAGGAGCTCATGGCGTCACGTTGGCGAGGAGCAGGCGTGTGACTGGATCAGATGCACTACATGTCCGTCAAAATGCTGTGAGAAAAATGCGCCAGTTGTGATCTGCAGTATGTGTTAGAAAACACAGGTGTGCCTTTTATTAATATGCTATGCGGACTATCAGTTAGCATAGCATTTGTTAAAGCGCTCTGGTGGGAGGAGCTCATGGCGTCATGTCACCGGCGCTCTGGATAGAGCCGTAAACGAAGGCGCTGTGGTGAAACCTTATGCATGTGTAGTAGAAGTATAACCGGTGGGAAATTTGCTTTTTAAACTTTATTTTGGGACGAAGTCATCAAACGTTTTCATTGTGTTTTATCAGATTTGACTGTTTTTATGTCCCGCTGAGCAGTGAAAGTGGAGTTTCTCTCCCCATTCATTTAGAGAGGGGCCGGATCTTGTTAGTCACAAATAACTGGCCGGAGCCGATGCCAAGATGGCCGCCGCATGGCGGGACTTGCCTATAGATGGATTTTGATTTATTCTGTGTTAAGCTCCACTCAGCTGCAGAACAAACACAACATGAAGAGTTATTCCTGCAGCTTCAATTGTGGACGTGACACTGAAAAAACTCCTGAAAGTGAATAACTTTAAACTGTTTTGGAGGTTTTCTGATGCAGTTTTGTTTTTGTTTGTTTAGTAATACAACTAAAAGACACGTTACTGGTAACAACAGTTCTCTTGGAGGTTGGTGCGATTATTGAAGCAGCTTTCTGGAGAGCCGTTTTACTTTTCTTGTGAAAGCCTAGGAATCAGCCGAATGACACCGACTCAACCCACGATTCAGTTTTGGTAACAACTGAAACACAAACACTAACATGTTCTGTGGGAGATGAGTGCAGTGAAGCTGAAGTAAAGTGCTATCACATAAACAATTTACAATTATCGAACATTCAGCAACACCCGCCTCTAAAAACGCCTTTTAAGTAATGAGTCCTTTTTATTTACGTTGCTCACTGTGGTTTACAGAAAATGTGATCAATGTAATTACAGTTGTATTCTCTGTGTGTGGGATCACATCAATGTATTATTTATCATGAAGGGTCAATATTGTACGATGAGGAGTGTGTGTGTCATATCTGATTGACTTAACGCTGTGATTGTTCTGTATGAGAGGAGAAGAGGATTTCTGAGAACTACTTAACAAGACACAAAGAAAACGAGATGAAACACGAGCAGAAGAAATGTTCAAATAACAACCAATGGAAGCAGCTGCTGGGAAAAATAAATAAAAGAAACAGGAATCGATTAAACTCGTGTTGGTGAATAAGAAATAAAAACACAAAATCAGAAACAACACGGCTGAGCCCTCAAAGCTTTGTGTAATTAAAAAAAACAAACCTTTTGGTGATCGAACATTGCAACAACAGTTATCTCACAGCGCTTTTCATAAAGAGCAGGTCTAGACTGTAGAAGCCCAACACTTATCCAACTATACAACACACACACACACAAATAACCACAGAAGAACAAAACTAGAACAAAAGACAACTTTTCAATCCAACAAAGTACTCTGTAAATACTCTGTCATTGGTTTATTTTGTAATCTCCACACCAGAAGAATTCACACTGAGCCCGGTGTGTGTGTTTGTGTGTTCATGCACTGGGGAGAGGATTGAGTATAAAATCTAACTAGCATGTGTAATGGGCTGAGACTGGAGGAAATGAATGTGGCCCAGATGGATTCTGTACGTGTTTATTAGCTGCTGTGTTTTTGGCTGAAGGTGGAGACAGAAACGGACGAGGGGATAAAAGACGGAGAGGAGCTCTGAAGACACGAAACCCTCCGTCGCTTTGACTTTAAACTGCTGCAGACTGGTTTCAGATAGACGCTCACACACATCGCGGAGCCACGCTGCGTTTAATCTATATCAGTCAGAACACACTCGTGTGAGAGTTTGAGAAACGAGATTTGTGTTTCAGTTCAGAAAGTGTGGAGTTCATTTACAGTGCTAAGGTTTGGTTAGTGGGCGCTGCTTTTATGGGTTTGTACCTGGTGAGTTTGAACAAGGGACATCACGAGTTGAGAAAAACTGTACTCGTTTTTCCAGGTACCAAAGGTAGCGAGGATCCAACGCGTGGAAGATGGCGACAAGTGCAGCAACAGCACTGCCGTCCTGTCTGGAAACCAGGTGGAGTTTGTTTAATATTTAATAGCCGTCAGTTTTAGCAGCTGTTACCTTTAGCAGCTTCGGATTTCTCCCAGTTCTGGGATGTTTGAGAGCTGATTCACAGACGTTTCACAGTTTGGATTAGCGATCGTGCAGGGCAACGTTGTTGTCAATGGTAATGAGTAAAGATTACTACCGTAATCACCTTCCCCCACCACTCTGCCACCCGCACCGCCGCGATCCTTTCAAAAAACATAGACTGTATATAACATTTACATTTATTCATTTAGCTGACGCTTTTATCCAAAGCGACTTACAATCTCTATACATGTCAGAGGTCGCACGCCTCTGGAGCAAGTAGGGGTTAAGTGTCTTGCTCAGGGACACTGTGGGGATTGAACCCGGGTCTCTCACACCAAAGGCAGGCGTCTTAACCATTGCGCCATCTCATATAAGAAATAGACGTAGTCATGGTGACGTCACCCGTTGGTTTGCGGATCGCCATTTTGAAGCCTTGAGTTTGGTCGATAGGGCGCCGCCATGTCGAGTTTTTGCAACCAGGAAGCGCCCGGAAGTGACGATACAGCGGAGCTAACGGCCGTGTGCGGAGCTAGCTAGCTAGCTTAGCTAGGTGCAGCTTTAACTCAGGTTAACCACAAGAGTCGCCCCCTGCTGGATTTTCAACAGAATGCAGGTTTAGGGACTTCAGCATTCGCTTTATATTGTAGACCGGAAGCTTCCCGCTTGGTTCAAAACATCATTGGACTTGCCACTAGCAAGATTGCCCAGCAATGTTGCTCAAAAAGTTGCCCCGTGTATTATCAGCTTTAGGGACCGTCTGAAAAGGGCAATAAGATCCATTTCAAGTAGGGCTGGGCGATATGGCCAAAAATGTTATCACGATAAAAACATTTCATATCATTCGATATCGATAATTATCACGATAAATGTCAAATTGTTATTTCTTTCAAGTTTAAAGGCTGATTTTTGCTCCTGAGTGAAAATTGAAGAAACCAGATGGTTAATTATGTGATTAAACTTTTCTTTACAGACTGTGAGAAACACGTGAAGCCAAACAGTGGATCAGTTAACAAATCTGAGGGAGAACATTCAAAACTTTATTGATAAAATCGTTATCAACAAATGTGAATAGTAAATCTTTTTTCAGTCCATCTCCCTCAAAAAAATAAATATTTTAATAGAAAAATTAAGCTAATTTGTTTGTGAGTCAAATGAATTAAACTAAATATTTAGTGACAATATCCTGAACACTGTTACACTGATATTGAGGAAAATTATATTGCAATAATTGTCATTATTCTTTTATTGCCCAGCTCTAAAATTTATTGCCCACACAATTAAACACACCAGTAAGTTTGTAAAAAAGATTATTAAATAATTGTGCGCAGTGCACGGCTGTGATTTCAACAGCTTGCTCATTTATGAATATATTAACATTAAACCAGCTCTCATCTGTCCTGAACATCCTCCAACAGTTGTTTGTAATGTTCAAATGTTTTTAATGAAACAGTGTACGTTGAAGTACATGGGATTTAGTATCTATAATCGTGGAATCTCACTGGTATCGACTACTACAAGACATAAACAGTCTTAAACTGGTTTGGTCTGAGAGTATTTCAGCTCAGGCAGAGAGACGTCCCTGAGAGCTGCTGCAGCTTTCTGCTAGCTGGCAATAACAAACAGGAAGTTAACTGATCGACTGTTATCACAGTTTCCACGCTGCCTGAAAATGACCAACATCACTCCTGATTGGTCAGAAAGAAAGAGAGAGAGAGAAAGAGAGAGAGAGATTTCTGCTTGAAGAGGAAAGTAATCTCATAAGTAGACTAAACACATGACGTAATCTCAGTGATGTCTCACAGTATAAACTTGCCAAACACTGCACACATAGCACAAATACACCCCCCCAAACACACAAACACACACAATGATGGATCATTAATCTCCCCTCCACACCGGCTCGGTTCATTTCCTGTGTTTCCTTCGTGCTTTTATTCGAGTCAACGCGATTTCACAAAACATCCTCTGCAGCCATAAATTACCTTTGATCGTTATTCAGATCTATAAGGTGGCTCAGTCACAGAGAATGGCCCGTTATTCTGAAGTGAAACGGACCACACAGCCTTGATGCCGAGGGGGGGGGGGGCTTTAAAAAGAGAAAGAGAGATATGGAGGGAGAGGATCACACAGTCACATCCTGCAGGAAGTTTTCACACTTTATTCAGAGGCTGTAAACACAGCAAGAGATTAACTGCACAAGAAAAACAAAGACTCCTCTGACTCCCCTTCTGTGAGGACTTCCAAAGGCAAAGTTAGTAACAGTGTACAGAACAGTGTGTGAAAACACAGAGGCACAAACACAAAGAGGCTTAAAGCAACATTATGGAAGATGGGATGTTTAGTGTGATCTGCCGCCCCGACTGTTTCGGGGTTAATTCGGCGCTGTGGTAAATAAGGACAGCTGTACACTCGCATTTAATATGATTACATTACTTATGATCAAAAGGGAGCCTCCAACTTTGCTAACAGCCAAACATCAAGCAGCAACATTACTGAGAGGTCAAACAGGAAGAAGAAGGCCAACTGCAGACTTTTATTTCACAAAGCTCTCGCCAATGTCCGTCAGCGTCCTCTTCGGTCTCTTCGCTTCTGCCGCTAGCTAATGTTACGTCTATAGAGGCTGCTAAGCCCGGTTACGTTGGTGGACCAGCTCCGGCACTTTTTCTTTACTTCTCATAAAAATTAAACAGGCTCAACAGAAACTTGGGTGGCGAGCTAGCCAACAGTAACGCTGCTGATGGCCGAGCGTGTTAGCTAGTAAGTTTGCTAACATCAACTCCAGATTTATAGCTAGCAGCTAAACGTCTGTCTGATTTCGACATCAAGCAAGAGCAACAACACGGGACGCAGCGAGCAGCTAATACGTTATTACTGACTAGTCCAGCAGAAAGAAGACCAGCTCCCTGTCTGTCGCTGCAGGACAGACAGGGAGCTGGTCTTCTTTCAGATCTTTTAGCTCAACAAAAACCACTCCGATATTTATTCTGGTCCGGTTCTCTTCCTCGGTTTCTTTTTCTTTCTCTCCTTCGCTTCCTCTCACGTCTTCTTCAGACTCTTTACATCAAAACAGTCCAGCCGTTTCCCTTTCATGCCTGTGACTTAATAACGCTCGCCGAGCGGCTACTCCGACACGCCCTCAGAAACAGCGAGCTGCAGCACACAGCTCTCCTCTCCCTTCCA
>JAPMOB010222417.1:0-44894 GCA_029875015.1 Lepomis gibbosus | reverse complement strand
GTGTGTGTGTGTGTGTGTGTGTGTGTGTGTGTGTGTGTGTGTGTGTGTGTGTGTGTGTGTGTGTGTGTGTGTGTAAGGAGACACAATGATCCATAACGAGGATATAATTGATGAAGACTTGACTCGAGTGTCTGTGTCCACATGTGTGTCTAAGCTTACACATTTTCCTTCAGTTTGGTGAGCTCTCTCTCCCTCCATTTATTTCTCTCCTCTTGCCCTCTGTCTTGCACACAAACACACAATTCTCTCCTGCTGAAATATGCATGCGTTTGGCTTCCCCTCCGTTAACACATCCTAATAAGGTCGGGAAAGAGAGGAGATGGTTTGTCTATATCTCCACTTATCCTCTCCACACAAACAAATCTCTTTTGTATTTATTTGCTGCTGCATCTTCCTTTTTTCTTTTGTCTCTTTCTTTCTCACCTGGAAACCTTTCTTGTGGAACGTTATCAAGAACTCACATTACTCTTTCTTCCATTTAGTCCCAGTTTCGGCTTCCTGGTCACAGACCCTTCCCCCCAAAAAGCCCAGCATTTTAATAAAAACATTTGATACAAAGTCGTAGGAGTGTGTCCAGGACAGATGAGAGATGATTTGATTATAATATATTCATAAATTAGCAAGCTATTGAAATGACAACCTTCCAATGTGCATAATTAATTAATTAATTAATTAATTTTTCCAAACTTACAGGTGTGAAATGTTTAAGGATGGTCACCATATATATTGACAGTGGTTTGAGATTTCTATGTTGCCAATAAAAACCGCAGGTATAGATGATTGAAATTGATTGTATTGAACTTTTTAGACAGTCCCTCACTTCGCCTGTAGTGTCAGGTGCATTGGACAGACATTCGGTTATTTGCAACTCTGAACTGAATCGTCATCTTGGTGATTTTGAGTTGATCAAAAACTGTGAAACTTCTGCCTGTATTACCGTCATGTTTGCAGAATTTTGGTATCGATTTCGTTCCGAAGTGTCGGTTCTCGTGACATCCCTAGATCGGTTCATTCAGAAACAGTTAGATTGTCCTGATACTGATTGTCCAGTATTTAAAAAGACTCTTTGTTACACAGGAGCTAACCAACACCCAAAGTGATTCAAACCCTGAAGTGAACGTTTGCCTGCTGATGTAGACGTTGATACCCCTGAACTTTTGTCATGGAACTGTCCAGTATGCAAACTATACATAGTGAAAACTCGCTTTCTCAGTTTACTTCAGCTCTGTGTGCTTTCCTCCCTTCTTTACTTCCTTCCTCTCCATTATAAATTGCCTCACCTCACTCCTCTATGTTTCTCTTGCTGCCAGTTGGTTGATTGTTAAGCATTTCTCTCTCCTCCTCCCCTGGCTTCCTCCCCACTCCCTGCCATCCATTTCTTTCTGTCCCTCCCTCTTGCTTTTGGATTTTATTTCCCAAAGACCTGCTGTCCAGCTTCCCTCCTCTTTCTCTGTTTTCACCTCTGATTCTCGTTCTCTCCTTCCTCACTGCTTTCTCTCTCTCTCCAACTCTCTTCATAGTTCTTATCCAAATGATTTAGAAGTTGTGTCAATCATATTTAAACACAGACTTCATTAAAGCGTACGAAAAATGCGGACTTAGTGTGCAAAGTCACAGAAGCATTATAAAACCTCGAACAATCATTTGTTTTATATGTTTACATAATATGTTGGCCAGAGATTTGATTGATAAAGACAATAATTATAAGTTGGAACCCTATATAAAGTAAAATTAACTGGCTGGACATCACTAAAAGATGAGTTACTTCTTGCAGCACAGTGTTTCAGTGTGCTCGTACCATAGACTGTATACAGTATATAGTACCCATAGGCGGAAATCACGGGGGGGACGGAGGGGTCAGGTCCCCCCCTTAAAAACCATCAAATAATATAATAATATAAATTTAGAATAATTGTGTAAATAGTAACGGCAATAAAAGTGTGTGGTAAGTTTAGAAACCTTAGAGTCCTCCCCTCACAGTGATTTGGTCCACTGCCTACTTTGAAAAACAGTTAAATCCGTCCGTAGTTGTGGAGCTCCAGTAATGTTAAGTAGGCTTGCAGGGCTGTTTTACACACTTTAAAGGGACTATATGTAAGTTTTTCAATGAAATTACTTAAATTTACATTGCCTTAATGTCAGTGGACTCAAAAGTCACTTATAAATGAAGCACATGCCTGTTTTCTCCGTTGCTTGCATCAGCCACTATTCTGCTTGTAATGTGAGGTCTCCAGGTCGGATTCAGCCCTGTGTACGCTCCTGAGCCTGACTACAGCGACAACACGGCAGTTAACGACATGCAGTCCACTAACACCATAAAAAAACGGCTCACAGCAAAACACAGGCTCCACGTAACCATACAAAACCACAATAAAGTCTTATGTGCTGAAGCCCATCAGACCAAACAGGTTCAGATGATGTCAAGTAAGAACAAAGTGATTAGTAAAGCTGGAGAAACACAGAGAAAGTCACGTTAGCTCGCCGGCTAATGTTGAGCAGTTGCTAATGTTATCCGGTACAAAGTTATACCGTAGCCTACTGCTAGTGGCCGCTGAAAATTACATAATGCCCCTTTAAACATTGGATGAACTTATTCTTGTCTTTAATACAGATGACATCACAAAAACATTACCTAGCTTATTTTGTATTTTGTTTAACAGCTTATTGGACTGGAACTTATCTTCTAGAGATGCGCAGATTGATCAGCTGGGAACTGAAATGGGCCGTTTATTTTCGCTTACTCTGCTCCGACCAGTGACCGTGGCAAGCAGTGTCAAATATCCAATTTTGTGCCAGTCACATTGAACGTTACAAACAGGCTACGCTGTGCCATATTTCACATGTGCACAGACAGTAACGTCATGTCACAGCCACACACACACAGGCTAAAACATGTCTTAGGTGTGTGGAAGTTATTCACGAGAGTGAAGAAGACGCAACGCTCACTACATCTGCAGAGAAATGTACAGAAAGAGACGCTGTGGATATTGTAAAGCAGGGAGCAGGTAAAGCAACAGTGAACACTCTGTTGGTGACGATGTCATTCACACCACGGTGGTCTCTATCTGTAATTACAACAAGCCTCCTCCACACGCGGCTCATCTGCTGCTGTGAAAACGGAATCGCGGGTGAAAAACCAAATGAGAGTTCTTTTAAATAAAACTGCTGACAAATAAAGTGAGAGCAGACAGAGAGAGACAGACAGGTGTAGGAGTGTGCTTCTGTGTCTGATGGGGAAAAGCAAGGTGAGCAAATACTGTAGTTCGTGATTAAAACACAAAAATAAATTGGAGAATTAAGTAGAATTAAAATGGTGCGTAATTTATTTTCAGCTCTTTCCAGTGAAAATGTTAATGGTATTTTATAATCAGTGTTTCATGACCCTACAATTGAGACCAGTGAAAATAGCTAACATTCATACTGGTGCTTGATTTTTCCAATAAATAGTTACAAAAATGTTTGTGTTTGCTGTCAGTTATAGATCTTAGAAAGAAATAAAATCGGAATGCGCCATAAGTAAGAGACATCCTCTATCCCAGAAGAAATGTGAATTACTATGCAGCCTAGACGATACAAGTTATTTAGGATAATATGGCCGTATGGTAAACCTATGAAATCAAGTCACACTTATACAGCTGTTACTTTGTGTTTTTGGCTAGAAAAATAATATTAAGACTTCTCTCTGTGTACGTGTATCCTTTAAAAGTACAATTTGGCTGTATTAATTCTCTTGAGAAATTTTATTATTTGAGATTTACGCCCATGCTGATGGTGTGTGTGTACTTTGTTAATCACTAAATTAATTCAGGCTTCAGTGATCACATTGAACATGTAAAGTTTTAAGCACCTTGTTTTGTGTGTGTGTATGTGTACGCCCCAAGCCTCTTGTTCCAGCCCAGGAAAGGTGACAGCTGATGTAGAGCGTGATTACCAAAGAGCGGAGGTGGTGGTGGTGGTGTTAGGGTATTTGATAAGCACACACACACACTTATACACAGTAATGAGGGGAGCATTAGCTGGCATGGAGGGAAGGCAGGCACATTGTAATTATAGAAGGCGCCTGGGGTTGGGAGATGGATGGCTCTCAGTCAAACAACCACACACACAAAGAAGTTTGCTAAGAAAGAGAAAGGGGGACGGAGGGGCACAGCAATGGAAGAAAGACTAAGAGACAGAGAGGAAGGCGTCTCGCTCCATTTCTCTCTGAATGCTCTAACAGTAAACACAGTGTATCCCGGTGTTTCCCACTTTCTTCTTCAATCCTAGCACTGTTAACTATGTGTGAATGAGGCAGTTTGTGTTTTTTCTATTTCTCTCTCTCTTTCCTGTACATTCATCTTTTGCACTCCAGTACAGATGCTTACAACATTTTGTAGGTTACTTTGGTGTCCAGTTATAGTGACAGATTAAATGTGTTTGATAAGACACACTGTGCCGTCACGCATGATTTTATTGTCACTGAGCTCTGATGTGCCAGCTGCTGTTTTGCAGCTGGAAGAAAGAAATAATTAAAAACTTGAAATAAATCCTGGTCACTGGTTCTTTGGGGATTGGATTTTAACTCTTATGATGTGAGTTAAGTGAGAGGATTTATTTTCTTCCTAAAATGGGAAATCCATTGTTTGCTATTACCTTACACAGTCAGATGAATAAGTCAGAACTATTGACAAATTACATTTCTGGCAATCCATTTGTTTTTGAATGTGCATGAAGTATAACAACAATACATCTAGGAGAAAAATGTATCTGAAGAAGCTTTTTGTCATAGAGTAGCTACTTTTTTGTAAACCAAAACCAAAAGTTATTTGATGTTTCCTGCTCTTTCTCTACAATCCTACAGTTTACCATTAGTGGACATTTGCCTGAATTTGATTTGAAAATGTCAATGTTTGTCACCAACTGATGATAGTATCAAAAACACTGTGGCAGCGTCAACTAACTTCACACACTTCACAGTTTTATGCAACTGCTTACACACATTTTCAAAACAATGTTTCTTGTTCTAAATCTAAAGCTTTTTTGTTTTTCATAGGCTTATCTGTACATTTGAATACAATGTTCTAGAGAGAAACTAATCTTCTAAGAGGTGCTGAAAAGTACACTGTAAACACCAATACAATGTTGAAACAGAAAATATTTAAATATTTAAAAAGTAGCACAGTGGTGTATCTAGCAGCATACAAAAACAGGAAACCATAAACATATATAAACCAAAAGTATAATTTTTACTTTTATTGATAAAAATTATTTTAAAAGACTGTACTGCTGAAATATCCATTAGATTGTAGCAACCTGTCCTAATTTCTGAAGGTTCAAATTATGGATGCCAATGTAAAGTGACTCAAGTTTGGCCGGACTCTCACTCTGATCTCATCAGTGATGGCTCTGCTACCTTCTCTTCTATGCCCTCGTCCTCGTCCTCTTACAATTCGTCCTCCTCCTCTTCCTTCTATAACTTGTCCTCGTTGTCATCTCCTAATTCTCCCTCCTACTCCCCTTGCTCTCTGTCCATTGTTGGCATCATGGTAATCTGACCTTTGACCTCTATAGGTCTACAGTATACTAAAGATGTGCTTGGTAAGTGATCAGTTAAGCAGTTAGTAAGCATGTGAGGAGTGGGTGTGTGACCTGGTGAATAAGTGTAGCATTTTGATTAGTTGTGTTTTGACAAGAAATTCACTTCTAGCATCAAGTTGAAAGGCATTATTCAGTATATTTGCTGTTGGTTGTTAGATGTTCATCTGTTCATTCTTACTATGAAAGTCCACTGACTCGTTGCGGCCACAGCGCGTCTCAGACGAGGCTCTCCGCTTCGCGGAAAATATGCAACGGGTCTATTTTTGATGGATGCTGCGTCAAGCTGCACAAAGCGGATCGAACCGGGCAGGAAGTCAGACAAAGAAAAGTGTAAAGTCAATTTTTGAAATAAAATACCCTGTGCAGACAAAAAAGTAAAGCTGAGAATGCCCAGACTCATTTTGAAATTTATTAACTAGTAAACATGAAACATGGTTGTGTCAAAGAAATGGTGCCGGGGTTAATGCCCTTTAAAAATGATCTGACCTCAAGCTGAAACGACCTTTAATTAGGTTACACACACACACACACACACCTTATAGGATGCAGAAATGGATTATGGGATGTCTTTTTGAAGCTTCATGCTTAAAAGACCAGCGCATTTATTACACTCAGTCATGCCCGCTTTAATCTCTCCAAATGAATGCTGCACTGATGTAGAATAAAGCAGCTCATTCCTGTCAGCAGTCTGCACTGGCAGATTATGAGGCTGCTTTCGTCTTTGCCATGTTATTTTTTATTATAAGCAGTGATGTAGTGTTATATAAAAATATGAATTATTTTCTTTAAAAAAAAGCGACAAAACATCACACATTTATGATTCCCAGAAGGTAGAAAAACAACATTGGACAACATTTAGTTGGACAATTTTAATATTCCTGTAATCTGATGCAACAAACTGAGACAGCTGGCCTGTGATGTTTTACACCTACAAAACAATGACTTGTATTACAATGTTTTGGTCCTCAGAGCTTCATCAGGTAATATTAATGTAATTTATCAAGTCAAATTCTTCTGTTCGGACATCTGAGGACCGAAACAGGATCAACAGGAAGCAGGATCTTTTGGTTCTTTCACAGTCAGGTTATTATCCAATCATCCAACTGTCTATAAGACTTTCTATAAGAGTGATAGTTTTCCTTCACAAGTTCCTTTTTTTCCCCATTAGTTTGATTCCACTCAGTACAAAGCATACTGTGAATGTCATTATGTCAATACGTGATTAAACTTTGTGAAAAGGTAGATTTTCCTTGACTAAGTTACTGGTTGAAATGATTAAAAAATGTTGTTACCCTGGTGCTGATTTGGGAAATAACATAATATTATATATAATATATAAATATTTACTTGTGAATCAATCAATCATAATGTATGCATGTGTCCAAAGAGCCATTTACGTCTACTCCAGCTGGTGACTTCATTCAGAGAGTATACACCTCATCAGTCCAGCAGTGAGTGGTGGAAGCAGGATATGTTTCTAAGAAACACCAGGGAAAATACACACTGATTACAGAAAATCTTCATGGATCTTGGCTTTGTAGTATAAAACATCATGCTTCATGAGGCTATCATGTGTGTTTATGCATGATGTGATCCCACCAGAGAGAGGCCAATTGAAGCACAGGAAGATATTTGTTATGTATTTTTTAAACATAAATTCTGCCCAATAGAGCTTTAATCTTTTTAGTTTTATACTCACAGATGATGACTGATGAGTGATGGGAGAGTGAAAAAGTGACGTGACAGCAATTAAGGGATTGGGTTAACATTCCAAGCACTGTAACTTCCTCATCCAGCTGGGGTTTAAATACAGGTCAGATTCATTGTTTAGGCTTTGTCTTTTTATTCTTTCTGATGTCTCCACTAGACTGGCACCCGTACGTGATGTGCAAATGATGAAGCTCCTTTGTCAACATAGCTGGGTGGATTAATAAAGGAGCAAAGAGAAAACACAGGAAGACTAGAAGGGAGGGAAAACTGCCAGAAATAGGAAGGAGGAGAGGAGTAACATCAAGAGCAAAAATAGCAGGAAGTTAAGAACATCCTGAGGCAATGAAGCAGAAAATGTTCTTTAAGGTTAATCCAGGTTACACCCAATTTCTCTCTACAAATATCGAACAGTGTTACCGGTGCATTGGGAAACTCAGGCTTGAGTATATCACAAAAAAAGTCTATTAAAACCATAATTTTCTCTAGCTGTGTTAACTTAAAGACATGGATGACAAATCACTGTTTCTACTCATCCAGCTCAACTGTGTCCTCGTATAATCTGGGGGGAAATTAACAAGAGGTAACTGTGAAAGCAAAGCATCTGTTTAAGCTGCTCAGCTGGACCATGTCGGTGACTGTTATTAATTTGCTTAAACACTTAAAAATGGGGAGCCAATTTAAAAAATGGCCTCCACTTGTTTTCTCTGTGCAGTCACAGTCAGTGCACTAAAGTTAAACTCAAATGTTTGTACTTGAGTCTCATTGTCGTCAAATCATCTGGCAGCTCATCTGTTTGGAGTATTGAAGTGAGACGTCATTCTAAATGTGTTTCAGTCTCACATTAACGGTGCATTCATTTATTAAAGTTAATAAATATGTCTATAATATAATATTGCTCTTCCCAAATTGATTTTAAATGGTGTCCTGTAAAAGACAAAGTAGTTGGCATCACTAAGGATTTATGGAGCTTTTTTTTAAATACTAAAGGCTCAAAGAGTAATTGTCCATATTTAACTAGCTCTAGCAAGTTTTATGGTGACAAAACAACGACAGTACAACAATTTGATATGTGTCTGTGGATTATTTCAATAAGTATTTTAGGGTAATACAGGACCACAACGTGTGGAAGGAGAGAAAAGACGTTTTTGGAATGGCCAATAAAAAATATGTTTAAATTTGTAAAATATGTAAAAGATACCACGTAGAGATATATTAGATAAATTTGCCCTTTCAGTGACAAAGAAAACTGCAGCTAAATAAAAGATGCACATTAACTTAATATTTTGCGTTCAGTGCCAGAAACCAGTAAAATTGCCCTCCCTTTCAATTCTTTTTCCCAACTCTCAGCAGGACTGAACCACTGCATAATGCAGCAGACTTTTATCTGTTAACAGCAGTAGTCTTGTCAAAAAAACAGCACAAATATGAATTTATTCCAAAATCCAACAAGTTATAAAAACGTTTTAGCACCAGCAATCTACCAGACTGAACTCATATTTTTCAATCACCAACCTTTTTGTTGAGTCAACAGTATCATTCAGGCCAAATGTTAACTAATTTAGTTCTGACAAACTGTATGTTCATAACCAGTTTTTCAGGTTCAGTAGCAAAGATATTATTGTAAATTGTTTGTATGTTTATATGTCTTAAACAGATAAACACCATTAAAGGCAGCGTCTTCACACCAATAAAATAAACTATGTAAGGTTTCAGAATGTCCGGTTTGCATTCAGCTGTTAATCAAATATCGTACCGGAAACTTGCATAACACAGTTAAAAGTTAAACGTAGCACTTTTTTCTTATAAGAACATGAAGGTGTTTTAACTGTTGATGAAATATGGTGGAGATGGAGGTGTGCGCACAAAGGAGACTCTCCGTGAGTGTGTGAACACTTCTGGTTCGTGTTTGTGCGCACGTACGCGCTTGTGTGTAGGTGTGTGTGTGTTTTATGCTAATGTTTATGTTGTTATGTGTCTGTAGATGTGCTTAATTTGGATACAACCTACATGTACACCTCCAGTGTACATGGCCATGTCTCTGAGCACTTGGCACCTTGTACGTCAGGACACTCTAGGTAGGTTGCAGTTCTAAAATATGGTGGTTATTGGGTTCCTGGTAGCTTCACATTGAATTCTTCTCAAGTCCTTGGCAGTTAATTTGTGCCTTTTTCTTCTCCATGCGCTTTTTGATTATTAGCAACAAAACGTTTGATTGTCCTGTCGTCACACCACAAAAGTTTAGCTATAGTGCTGCATCTTTCTGAAAGGCATTTTACAATTTTTGACTTTTCATTATCCTGTCCGTTTTAAGTAATGAAGCTGCTTAATAATTATGCACACCTTAATATAAAGTGTGATTCACTTTCGCCACACACCGTCCCTCAATACACTAATACAAATCACCTGAAAATTATTAACCCCAAGTGTATGTGGTCTAGATTTGTAAACTGTGCAGGGAAATAAAGATCAATATTTATTTAATCAATATTTGCCTATTTGCCTAATACTTGTGCAGTGTATTATGTACTCTGCCCTGCGATGGACTGGCGACCTGTCCAGGGTGTACCCCGCCTTTCGCCCTATGCCAGCTGGGATAGGCTCCAGCCCCCCCGCGACCCTGTACGCAGGACAAGCGGTTGACGATGGATGGATGGATTATGTACTGTATTCCCACTGTGTGGACCAGGACATCCAAGTCTGTGTGTTATTGGAGTCTCAGTTTCAAGTTTACAAAGACATCCATACTCTTGAAGAGAGTTTGTGTCAGTTTGGTCAGTTAATTATAACTCCACCTCCTGTCCACTGTGATTCATCATGACTATGCAGCATTTAGACACCTACACAATGTAGAGGTCGTTTGCTTTTAGATGTCTGCATGGATCTCTTAATAATACAAATTAAACAGCAGTGCCATCTTTTTAAAGTCCCCTTTCTCTACCTAAACATACTGCATGCCTAAACCTCAGGCACTCTGACAGTTGGTACTCTGGGAAATGTAGAAAGTCAATAACGGAAGTGGAGTACACATGACTGGTGGATGGTAAAGCTAAATTATAGTACTTTACTACAAAATATAGCTTCAAAAATGCACTGAATGTTGGAGATTGATGATTTGTAATGAAGTGTAAAAATATGTAATGGGGGTTTTCCATTAACGGTCCTAGAGGAGCTTCTTCTTGGCCAACAGACTGTTAATAGAAAAAAATCAGCAGATTAAGAAAGACTTCAGCTGACTACATTAAGTTAAACATAAAGCTTGAAGCCACTGCCAGCAATGTCCACTCACACATACTATACTTTACACAATCAACTGTTAATGTATTTATGAGAACATAAAGTGACCATGTAAATTTAACTGTAATCCTACCATTAACCACCAGGAACACATGCCCCTCCTCAGATGAAATCTATTCTGTAACTCTAAACCCATGGAAACATAGCAGAGTACAGGCCTCGTAATGTCTGCACTCACAGTGATTTCTCTCATCTCTGTTGACTTAGACTTCTCGTCAATACAGAGTACATACTCTTTAACATTTCAGTCCTGGTTGATTCAGTGACGCCTGTGGTTACTGGTAGACGTGTGTTTTACTATTACATCACACACATATTGGGTAGCAAACGCGCCTCAAGCAGCTGTTTACAGCACAGCCAAACAAACTATAGGCTGAGAGGATTCATCTCATTATGTTGTTTTAATGAAGAAGAATCATTTCCATCAAGCTGCGAGCAAAAGCACTGCGTGAGTAGTTGTCCACACAACAGCAGGGTACAGTAAACATAATTGGTCAAGCACACGTGGGTTCTCTCTCTACGAGAGAACACGATGCTTTCCCTGGTTTATCATGGCATGTTGAACGTTACTGCTGAGCATGCCAGCCCTGAGTCCTGAGAAAACTGTTGTTGACTGAGGAAGAAGAATATGGAGACCCAAGGTGCTGGGAAGCTCAGCCGCTCTTTCCCGCTAGAGCTCTCACGGACCTGGGCATCCCCAAGGCTCCGCGCTCTCTGTGGTCGCTCAGCATCATCTGTGGCTAACCCTAAAAGACCATCCGGAGCCACAGTACTCTAAATTTATTTACCAAGCAGTCTAATCCTATTTGGATATACTATTTGGACAGGCTTGGGACAAAATTCAGACCCCCCTTGATCATAGCAAGAAACCAGAAGAAGCATTACAGAAGAGTATGCCTAGGTGATCTACAGCTGAAGCCTCCGGGAGATGCTCTTGTCCCCAGTCTTAATCTCTCACTCAACGTGACTTTGGGGTGCTTATTTTTATCTGACAATACTTCCAAAGCACAGTCTTTGTGCTTTGCTTACAAGGATGAATACCATGTTCTGCCATTCAGTTTATCTCTTGCTGCTTGCACTTGACTAAATGCTTAGAAGCAGCGCTGACACCGACTAGAGGTCAGAGGATAAAAACTCTTGACTATCTGGACAATCTGTTGATTCTGGTGGACTCATCAGGCCAGTGTATACACCCCAGTCAGACGGATCGTTTTCTAAGTCTGGAGTTGGATTCTGTAGAGAATCAGGCTCATTTATCGTCCCGAGACTAGCCGATTTCAACATCACATTGTCGATCTCCGCTAGCGCCAGCAGCTGCTGTGATTTATGGCATCTTTGATTCCAGCAGTGTCTTTAGGCTTGCTGATGATGAGGAAGTGCTGGCTGCATGCCAAATAGACATTCCCCTCCCACCAGAGAGACAAGAGAGACAAGAGACATGCGTCCAAAAAGGACTAGAGTGGCATTTGCAGAAACGCTCGTGTGAACAGGACTTAAACGGACTAGGAGAGGATATGGCAGGATATGCTGGAGCTATTTTCTGTGTTTCCGTCACATTTTTACAACATGAGTCTGCTGGCAGCACACCATGTTCTGGTGCACAGCAACAATGTGTGAGTTATTGTGCACATAAAAAAACAATTGGGGCACATTCCCTCGACCTCTCTCTGCCGCAGTCCGATTTCATGGAGCAGCACGCACCTGTCATCGCTCCGAGTGGCACAAATCCCAGGGATGCTGAACAATGGAGCACAGTGGAGACTCCACCCTGATGCAGTGGAGTAGATTTGGAAACGACTTGGCAGGGCCACCATAGATCTTAACAGATCAGCTTTTTGTCTGCTTTGCCAACCCTGTTAAAGGGAGGGCACTGTCCAAACGCCTCTGTCACTGGGGTATGGAAGCAATTTCCTGAGCTTATGCAGGTAAAGGTGCATAGATGCCCATGCTCACTGTACCTGGGGCATGACTGCGTATTGGGCTTTTTAAAATTGGGTTTTAGTGGAGGATGTCCGCTCCGCCACGAGCTGGGCTTCTGCACATACATTCATTAGGTTTTATTGTCTGGATGTGACAGCACAGGATGTCACTCAGTGAATGCTCTCAGCAGGGAATTGATGTAGCTGACATCACAGTTATTGCTGTACAGAGAGATAATTGCACTTAAATACATGGTGACAAACATGCTAAGCTATAAATAGCTTAAAAATGGTTTTAAAAAATGGAATTCTTGAGCTTTAAATATTTCTCATCCAGATGCACTTCTTTCTCTTGTTATCTCCAGATTTGTGCCTGTTGTATTCAGCTGTTAACAATCATCGGTAGTCATCAATAAAGCCCCGTGTCCATACTTCAAAATGCAATCTTCCATTTTCTGTGATAGATAAGCGATGAAATCCTCTCCAGCCAGGCATGGCAGGATGGAGCTCAGCAGCCGAGGGATTTGGCATCAGCAACTTGTTATTATACCTCCATTGCCCTCCACCACAGCAGGCTGTATGGTTTTCTAATCTCATCTAATGCCACAAACAAATATGTTGCTGGTAACAAATTGTTTTCAACCCTCCATCATTCTGTTTCCAGTCACTCCATTGAGCCTTCCAGTATGGCTGGCTGAACTTAGTATATCACATTCCCAACAACTTCTGCAAATTACAACTGAATGTTAAGCTACTGTGTCATTGTCATAATCCATGTTTTTCATGGCACAGAGAGTAATTTATGGAAAAGTGTGTGAGCATAAGATGAGATGGTTGACTAATTTTTTTTATGATGCATTATGTTTCTTGAATGATATCAGGGGAGTGTAATGGAGTGTAAAACCCTGCTGTGCGTTATAAAGAAACAGAAGGGTTTAACACTCCATTACACCACACGTTGATGTGAGATACTTTTTTACCTGATTTTTTAAAAAGCACATTTGCAGCAGATGACTGGTCAGTGTTTTTGATTTCACTAGATGTGTTTGCCTCTGTGCTCTTTTCTTTAGTACACAGATGAAAATAAATGCACTTTTATTCAAGGTGCACATAGAGGAATAAACAACGTGAAATGAAAAAAAGATGACTCGGTGTCATCATCATAGAGTCATGACTCTTTTTCATTGTAGCAGTATAAACCGCTATCAGTATTAGCATGACCTTTCTGACTAGAAGCATTTATCTGCATTTATTTATCTCTACGCAGTCTAAAACACATGCATTGTTTTTATAAGCTACAAAGCCAGACAATACAAATGTAGGAGTTTGTACCAAAAAACTAAATCATAGAGTGTCTGTCAGCTTCCCCTGTGGCTGCAAGCTGACAGACCTACTTTTTTCCCATCGGAGGTGTGAAAAGCGAAGAGAAAGAACTCGTGCACTGCCTCCTGCCTGCAGTAGGCTATCATATTTTATAAATTGTATGCCTTACATGCAGTTCATATCCCATAAGTCACATATACTTTGATGTCAATTATCATTCATCATTTAGCTTTGTGTGCGCAGAGATATTCCATGGCTTGATAGCTCATGCGTCACATAAATTTCAATTATGGCACTTATCTCCAGGTCTGTAACTGCAGCATGATGATGACTGATGCTGCTACCTCAGGGGCAGGGCGGGGTCTAAAGCTTAAATACAGTTTATCATTTAGACAAATGGACAGAGATGAGATGCTGTAAGTATCATAAATGGTAAATCACTGCTTAAGATGATTTTGTAGGTGTAAAAGTCTTCCCTTACTGCTTTCCAAATATATGCAGGCTAATCAGAGTGAAAATGATCATCAGAGAAAATAAAAGATCTTCAACAATGATATCAAATAGCTACGTGCCTGTAAAGCAGGGGAGTGCTTTTGGTCACAGCAACATTGATCATTATTCACTTTTTTTATCAATTTCAAGGTTTTGGAAGCTTTATGTTATTTGGAACGTTGTTGTATGGACATAAATAGTGTTTTAAATATAACTCCCAACTTTTAAACCATAAATATTGCCAAAATATGGACAATCGCCTTGTATATTTTTAAAATATTGTATGATAACTGTTGTATTTTTTTCATCAAATTTATAGTTACAATTGCATTTCAGGTGTAGTTGCATTGCAATTTATCTTATGAAGGTTTTGATGGTTTATTGCATTAAAAATAACTTATTTTACCCGGCGAGGATAGAAAAACATCATATTTTTCTTTATTGCATCTCCATTTAGTCTGTAAAATAAATATGTTAATTTATATTCCTTGGATATAATGGATTCTGACCTTTCAAAAGAGACCAGAATTATGCAACTAGGCCAAATGGTTGACAAGTTATTCCCGATTCATTTTGGGTATGTTATTTTAGGCATTTTTCCCAGAAAAGGGTGGCCGTTTCCAACATGGTTAAGATGCTGCTTATTTTCTTGATTAAGCATTTTTTCTGTAAAATGCCTATGATAATTTTCTAGAACCAAAGTTGGGATTTTCATTTTGTTTTATCTGACCAAACCAAATATGTTCAGATTAAATGATGTTCTGGGGTGCGTTAGAAGATCTTGAATTGTTGAAAATGTATATGTAAAACATCTTAAAAAGGAGACACAAATACAAAAAAATGTCTGGTGCCAATGAGTGGATTGGACAAGTGTACAGGATGGCCTGACCCACTCTTAAGCTAATATTGATACCTATATTTGTGAGTTTTTAAAAAGTATTCTATAGTAATGATTTTAAACGTAAATTTAAATGGCATGAACAATCTGTAAATGGATCCCTTAAGCAAGGATTATACTTTTCGCATCCACAAGTGTGCACAAGGGGCCGCTAGGGTCTGCGTGATGAAAAAATCGTCATCAAAGTGGGTACATGTCTACACGGATGTCCGCATGCCTCCCATTGTTTATGGCCAACTACGTTCTAGTTCATTTTATTAGGAAACTAAAAAGAAAGACTTATGTCTTGTTACATGTTGTGGTGTTCTTCTGTAAAATGTTTCAAAAAGAAATAACAGAATGAACACACTGAAAGACTATATAAACACTACTTTTTTGGATCTTCCACTTTCAGCCACAGACAACAAATGCTGTAGGTATGTATGTAGGTTTATTTTCACAATATAACAAGTTATAGATGGCCTTGTGATGGACTGGCGCAGAGTATATGAAATCCTAACCTGAAAACATTTGGGAAACAGTGATGGATGTCCACTGGGACATTTTAAATTGACCCTGGACATAACAGCAGAAACCTCTGCTCTTTAGTAGGGATGTGTGTCTGGTGAGTCCAGTAGCTGCTGTGTGTCCCCTGAGGAACTCTGTGTGAGGCCTATTGTATAATTCTATGTGACTCCAGGGCCCCCTGTTAGATCTCAGCAGGAACCGCTGCCATTATACTGGAGCCTCATTACTATTCAGGACTATGTATAGAGACAAGAAAATCAAATTTTAGTAATCCATTTTACAAATAAACCATGTGCAACACATTCATACACTCAGTCATACACCATTACAATCAGTCTCACAATTTTCTAAATTCCACCCTGGAAGACACTGTGCTTACATTTGCATAAATCAGCCAACTAAACATATTTTTCTGTTGAGCAGAGAGGGGAGAAGTGATATTTTGTCGAGGAGTAAGAAGGGGTGGATTAAAGGATGGGATTTCAGGGAGCTTTTTGTTGTTCTCTAATCCAAACTGCTTGTAGAACAAAACTGATCTGGTTTCCAACTGTCACACTGATGTAACTGTTTTAACGTGTTTACTTGCCCCCTGATTATTTTAGGTTTTGGTTCTTTATTTTTACATAATCCTTTTCTGTTATATAATCACTTTACTTTAATCGGGAAATTATATTTTCCTCTTTCCTTAACACAAGAGGAAAAAACAAAAAAAAACACACAAACAAACTGCCTTATGCAAACCTCATCATCACATCAAGTCTTTTTATTTAAGCACTAGAGCCACTAAATAATTGCATTCATCTTAAACTAATTTACATTTTCATATATGTTTTGTTGGGAATGTAATCAGCATAACAAGAAAGCGTTTGTATATCATTTGCATAATGTTTACTGTCCGCAGAAAATATTCACACTGAATATATTTTCTATTTCTATGTTCACGTTCATCAATTATCATTTGGTTTCTACAAAATCTGCTAGTAAACAGAGCATGATTACTATTTTGGGTCGTCCTAATGGCCTTGACATTGGAACGCCATCCACATACCACGCCGTCCCCTTTGTTGCATGTCGTTCCCTGTCTCTCTCTCTCCCCATCATTACCTGTCATCTCTCTTCTGTTGGCTATCTAATAAAGGCGTAAACATTGCACCGCGTAATTGTGCACATCAAAATTCCCATCGACAGGCTCAGAATAATATACGAGATGTCTATCAACATCATGGAAAGGATCCCTACGAGTGACTCCCAGTGACACCCTTTGTGTTTAGAAACACAGAACTCACTCAATGACAATTCTCACTTTGAAATCTCATGAGAGGTGAGTTGTTGCAGGAAGATGACAGTGGAAACGTGAGTCAGAGTTGAAGAGAGCAGTTTGTTGTGTTGGAGTAACATTAGAAAATAAAGTCTTGCTAGCAGCTCCCTGACATCCTAAACAAACGTCTCTCCCTTGTTTCTACTGGTGTTTCATGCAACTCACTTCTCACAAGATTTCAGAAGACTTTTTGCGGACGTAAACTTGACGGACACAACTGCCCAAAAGGAATATGTTGCAGCAACTGCAGGTTGCAGATGGTTTGTTAATTGTAGATTTTTAGGAAATTCAAGAATCCTTATAACCTAAGTTAGACCCTTTTTGTCTATAAATTCAGCAGTGACAGGCCTACCTTCCGTTAGTTAGAGTCCTAATGTTTATTGATTGTTTGCTACATAGTGGTTTGGTCTCATCATCTTCTGTTGTTCTACATACATATAGTATGTGCATAGTGGCAATAAATGTTTTTATCAGGAAACAGTTGTTCCTCTTACATTATTGGTGTACCATGGAGATACTCCTGTGGGCCAATTATGTAGAAAGATTTTCCTCCTAAACACATTTGACAAAGGAAACTAGTAGCATTTAAACATTGTGATAGAATTTTAATATTTTAATGTGTCATTGTGTTTGATACTTTTTCTATTGTTGCAGCTAGGTGAAGGTATTTCCTATCAGAAAGTTGCTTGTTAGAGAGTTTCTTATCTGTTTCTATTTCTTATCTGAATGTCCTTGACAGGTCTTCATTTTAGGACAGTTGGTTCCTACTCCCTTTTCTCCCTAGGACAGCTGAGTAACAATCTTAGGATATAAAAGTGCCAAAGCAAGTGTAAAAAGACATGTACATGAACAGAATAACTGTGCTATTAAAAAACATTGTATAGCTACATACAGAGATGGGGTTTTGATTTAAAAGACAGGTTAGCTCATTTGTTGAAGGCAAAGGGTGGCCATCAAAAATGTATGTGTCTTAGTTTTTTCTTCTCGTGCAATTTATATTTTCTTAATTGATGAATATAATATATTAGTTTACAGCAATTTTCCCACACCTGCCTAAAACTTTTGTATAGTATATATCCTTCCCCTCTTTGTTAGAGGATGGGACAGGGACAAACAAAAAAGAATCAAAGGACAGGTCAAATACATTTTCCCAAAGATGCTTTCTGTCATTTTAGGTTGTTTTTTGTACAGTATGTTCAAGTGTTACATTTTCTGATTTGTGAATAGGGCGGAACTTTTAAAAGTGTTGACAGATGTGCATCATTTACACTGGGGACTCACAGGTCAGACACACTGACACAGGCCAGAATCAGAAAGTCTCCATCACTTTTTGAAAGCTTTTGTTAAAAATATTCTGAAAAACAGTTTGCCACTAAAAATGTTAAATAACAAATGAAACAATGCACAATAGGAAAACCAGCAATGCAACTGAAATATAGAAGAAACAAATTTATATTGTCCAAAAGCTGAATTATATGCCATTATGTTTTGATTTGTCACCTGTCACCTTAATTTAGTTACCCTTCATATAAATAAAGATATTTCTTCCATAACGTGGTTCAGAAAATGTGTTCGGAAATTGCAAGAAATTAAGTGGTTTATGCACAAAGTCATTAATTTTATTATATTTACTAGTTTCATCTTGTTGTTCATCTTGGTTGAGGAAACACTGATCCCATGGCTCTAATCCTGATCACTATTGCTCAGACTGGCTCAAATGACATCACCAGTGCAAGATGGCACCGCCCATATTGGGGATATTTTGGCTTCATTTTTAGTACAGCAGGAGGAAATGGAGACATATCGTCCATCTTTATATACTGTCTATGGTCATGCATAATGCAGAATGCAATATGACGAGGTCGCTCTTCTGGTCCTTGTCCAAATCCTTATCTTAGACAAAATGAGCCACTACCACACTGTTCATCACCTTAAGGAAAACGGGGAGCTTTTGGCAGGTAATATTTATTGCCATTGATCAACTAGAGGATTAATAGCTGTTTTCCTAAACTTCCTAAACCGAAGGTGCCTTTGACACAAATTAAAACAGCTTTAAAGCCCAGTAATCAAAATAATCCGATTTCCAAACAGAATGGTGGGCAAAACAAATTTTAATTGGCAGTATGTGAATGGTTAAGATACGGGTTTAATTTAGGCAACTGAAGCACGTCATTTAAAATAAACTCCCAACTTGGTGAAAAGTTTAAACTCAAACTATTTGAATTAAGGTGAGACACAAACGCCGTCCTCTGGAGAATGCCCATCCACCTGCCTAAACGTTCATACCTTAGTTTGTCATTGACCCGCTCTGCAGTACCTGTAAAGATTTCTTTTTCTAATCTGCCATATCAGCCAGCAGCCTCCGAGCTGTATCACCGTGGGTCAAACGATTGTACCAGCCAGCGAGCCAGTCAGACAAAAAGATATTTTCTGAGACGCAGACACAGAGCCTTCAGCCTCTGTGTTGTAGGTGTCAGTCAAATCCTTTGTGTGAGACTTCTTAGCCTCTCCGTGATGACCCCTGGCTGGGAAAGTTTTTTAGTGCAGTGTAAGATTTACCTTGACTGTTGCAGCACTAAATATGTGTTGCACATTGATTATACTCAAAGTAAGCATGTTTATCTTGTTTCATTCACTTGACTAAAGCAGCAATCATGGAAAGGGAAAGGTTTGCCTTCCAAGCGACTTTCCTACAAAATGCATAAATGTGCAGCATCATTGAAGAGGAGAACATTACTGAGCAGAGCATATATTACACTGAAAGCAATCGTGTTTATATTCTATCATTCAATTGTGATGAAGCAACAAGGTGTATACTAGACACGGCTGTGCTAGCTAGATGAAAAAACACAAATGTGCATGGTGCTGCTGAAAATGAGATCACCTAACCGTTTTCCACCAGCTCCATGTTGTCATGACTATGATAAAGCCTTCATCGGGACCATGAGGGAGCACAAGACAGCCCAAACTGACCAATCACCGCTCTTTTGTTCTCCACACAATGTAAAATGTCTGAAATGAAGTTCAGCGGGAGAATCAGGAAGACCATGAATTCATCATCTCTCCTGCATTCTCTGTCTCCAATTCTTCTTAATCAGCGTTCAACCAACCAGACTTTGCCATGATCTCCATCAGGCAGCCATATGCTGCTGTCAAACTTTAAATCTGTTATCCTCTCTGCTGCTGGTATCCCAATCTACTCATGGCTTCATTACACTCCTTAAAAGAGAATCACATGACAATGAAGTCTAATCTGCAAAGTTATTTCTTATCTTAATTGGGCACATCCCTAAAAGATTTAAATTAAGTCTCTCTTGTCTGACATAAAATCAGTTGTATTATAAACGTATCATTTATGCGATAATGCAAAATAAATACAACGTAAACTGAATGTAAAATATGCATTAGTCTACAGCAGTGGAAGAGAGGTTTTCAGCCATTGTAATGATGAACAGGTACATGTCACATAGTAAAACATAGAATTCAATAAAAACAGCAGTCTTAACTAAACATGGTCTCTTCATAGAGCTCCACCTCAGTTCTGTCTGAGACCCTATTCAGCTGTGAATACTGAACCCACTAAATTATTCAGTCTTAGCTGTGTGAACTCAACACAGAAGAAACACAGTCTCAGAGGCACATATCTCAGGTATTTCTGTTCCATTAGATTGGATTGTGCCAGAATAAAACATACAGTCTTAAAACTGAATGTATGTACTGTTGAGGATGATATTGTGGCCAGCCTTCAACTTTTTACTCCATTGAGAGAAAAGCTCTCCTGTCCCACAGGATGTGAGGTGAGAGTCCACACAGAGTTCAAAGCAGTTGTGGTGTTTTGGGAGGCAGCAGCTCTGTACTGTTTGTGCTGTGGTTTGAGTCTTGAGCAGCAGAAGTGGACGGCTTTCTGCAGAGCCAAGCAAGAACAGTTGCGTGTACAGCACGTGCATACACGCATCTTCCACTCACACACACAGTGAAACACTCACATACGTACATGCAAATTAATTCACATGCTGAACCAAATACGCGCACACACAGCATTTATACACAAGTCACAGAGAAGCAGATGAGGTGACAGATTAGTGTGGGAGAGGAACTAGTGGATGTAAATTATTCAGGAGGAGTGTGCACATGTGTGTATTAGAGAGAAGGAAAGATGGCAGATATGCTTTTCTTGTTTTGTCTTTCATTCAGAAAGATAGGAAAAATAACATTTAAGTGTCTGTTCCTACACCATTCACCTTATTGATCTATATATCTTAAACCCATTTATTCGTTCCTCCATCCATTCATCTACATGATAGTCTGTCCATCAAGCCTTCCATTAATCTATAATCAATTCAGCCTTCAGCCAACAAATATCCATCTATTTGTCAGTCTATCTATCACGCTCATGAATCTTAAACAGCATCATTGCTCAAGTGGAGCCCAACATAAATCCCATCTGGATATCCACTCTTATTGTTTTCATCTTGCCCTCGTCCCTTCATTTCCTGTTTGATTCCCTTTCCCTCCCTCGAATATGAGTCACGTAGTTTCTTTGAAACAGAGTGGCGATGTGAAGTGTGGGGATCATAGCAGAGGCAGGGGGCATGTGCCTGCCCTTCTAGCTTGGCTCTCCAGCTTCCCGTGTTATCTTCTTTCCTCCTCCTCCTCCTCTTTCTCATCTTGTCTCTGCCTGCTGCTTCAGTGATTTATCTCACCAGTTAAAATGATTTGTTAATGTACAAAATCAAGAGATAAATGCAGAGAAAAGATGCAATATAGAGTGTCTACTTTTATGTCATCACATACTGAGAAAATTCATGAAAACTGGCAGTTTAATAAAAGGTTTAATGTAGATACGCAAACTCCTTTAATCCATTTATTCATCTGAAACAAAATAAGATGGATGTGTTATAGGAGGGAAGTCGATACCTCTGGTAAGCATGACTGTCAGTTTCGATTAATGCTAGTGATGTTTTTTTTTTTAATTCCATGCTTTGCTGAATTCTGTAGTTTTAAATGTATAAAGGAAGTTAAGTGAAAAAATCACGGGCTTTGATTGAAGATACTGTTCATCCGAAGCGGTTTATCAGTTATCAAAATTGTCAGTTAACTTTCTGTTGATCAAACAATCCATTAATTAACTAGAGGAAGGTGGCTAGATCTGCTGTAAAACATGTTCAACTAGAATTATGCACTCAGTAGATTGCAGATCTCCACCAGGCCTGGTATCACCAAATTATGTATGAATAACACCAATCTCTTAAGTCATTTTTGCATGTCATCACAACGCATTTTTGCCTTTCATGTGTCATTTCACACCATTTAGTCTCTACTGATTTATATCCTGCAGAGACAGTGTTTAATTTTAGGTACAAATAGAACAATGTGAGATGCATAGCGTAACTTAACTTATGTAACATACTTAACTACCAGCTGGTTAGAAGGAGTGAGGAGTCACCCAATGGCAGTATAAAACGGAGCAGTCAATAAAATAGGTTCTTCAAAAATTGTGAATCACAGCAAACGCAAGACTTCCTTGAGCATTACGCCTGGCAGAGCTCATAAAAAACTCTTCCATCAAAGCCAGAACAAGCTTGATTGAAATGAACATGGCATTTTTACTTGTATTTATTCAGTAAACAACAGAATCCTCTTCAGAAACAACATACACACATTCATGGTAAAATTAGATCAGTGTCAAGAGCGGAGAGAGGTTAGTTTGGAAAATAAGGAGGTTGAAAGCAGTGAGCGGAAATAGATTGGCAGGAAAATAGATGGGAAAGGACAAGAGGCCAAATAGTCTGCTGGAATGATAAATACACAGAGCCAGATGCAGAAGGAGGAAGAAAGAGGTCAATACAACAATGGACCAATAGAGTGTAATTAGTGGGAAGAGAGAGCAAAAAATACATAACTAGGGCATAATTAGGAGAGAGAGATAGCTGAACAGCTGAAATGAGTATGATTAGGAGAGAAAACATACAGAGATGTCCCATCAATACAAAAAAACATCCCAATTAGGAGAGAAAGACAAAAAGAAAGAGGCGGATTGAAGTTGATCACAATTAGGGGGAAATGAGAGAGAATGAGAGAGACTGGGAATGTTTGGGCAACGTAATCTGAAAAAGACGAAATACGTCTCCAGAGCAGAGAAGTTCCCTCTTTATTTACTGCGTAGAAAAAGAGAGATGCCCTGATGCGATTTACACAATCATCCCACGCTGGGTGAATCCATCGTAGCGTGGTGTTTGCCGCTGGCACTTCACCCCTCCCTGTCATGACTAACTAATGATTTATAGTATTTCCTGGATAAGGAATGACGTGAAGGACAGAACCAACAGTGGAACATAGTTAGGAAGGGATGACAATGCAATGCAAATACTGGTAGTTCCACAACTAAACTCTTAAACCCAAACACTACCGGTTATTTTCTAATTTCCTCCTCAAAAGCCTAAAATATAAAGTATATATATTTTCCCTTATACACACAATGATCCACATACAGTAAAGCTGCACCAATCTCGTCTTTTCTCTCCCAACAGATTCTCATCCCTACACTGAGTGCTGATTCCACTGCTCTCTATTTCCCAAATTAAAAAATCTGTGAACCCTTAATTTTTATGTAAGGTTTCATGACTGAACTGAACACATTGCTTGAACACATCTCTTGAATCTCATTCACATTTCATTACTTCTCCTCTACCTCCTCCTCTTCCTCCTCTCTCTACCAATCCTTAACCTCTTCCTCCTGTCCCTACTGCCCTTCCTCCTCCTCCTCTCCGGTGTCCTTGACCTTTTTCTTCATATTGACTCAAGCCCTTTTATCTATCTTCTGAAGGTTCTGATTGGTGTGTTATCAATTGTGTTTCTATCTGGGTAGTTGTGTGCTAATTGAGCTCAAACTATGGTGACTTGAGTGAAGAATATTGATTGTTAGTGCTTTCTAAATGACCACATGGTGCAGGCAATGAGAAATGAAGGGATTTGTATGGACCGTTTTGCAGTGACAGTTCAACAAATCTGAATTGTGTCAAAACAGGGGAAGGACGTTTAGGCTATATTTTAAGGAAATAGGTGTGCTGATTGATAAATGGCATTATTGGTTTTAACATTTTAGTTTAAAAGCCTGGTTATAGTGTTTAAGCAATCAAGAAAAACTGTAATGTAGACCTGTGACTTCCTGGTCAATACCCGATCCGCTTAATAAGGTCAGTATCAGCAGTAATACAGATTCAGCGTATCAGATCGGTGATCCCTAAACCCACATCCTGTCCATTACTCGTTTCAGTGCTTCATTAAACTACAGATACGGTGTTCTTACTTCAGTGCCCCTTTACATAGATTCTCCAAGTCTGTTTAATGGAGGGATGAACTCCACAAGATATTCCCTCATGTGTTGTTTTAATGATGGTGGAGAGAGCCGTCTAACAGACTGCACCAAAACCTCCCAGAGGTGTTCAGCTGGGTGATGATCTCTCCTGATACTGGTTCAGTACTGTTCATCAAACCACTTAGTGAGCCCTCATATCCTGTGCAGAGGCATCTGTGTTTGTTATGTTTATCCACTCGTTTATTCACGTTTTTCCTATTTCCTGCACCTTTACAGCAAATAGAAAACTTTTAGATGCCTGGTGCAAAATTTCATATTAACCTTCACCTAAACTAGTGCATGTAGAAATTCTGGATGTACTTTTAAACCATTTTTGTGGGTTTAACAACACTTTCCCATCTCAACTGTAGTGATTTTTTGATGTGGAAGATTTCTTGATGTTAGATAAACAGTATCCATTCTCCACAACCCAAGTCAAGTCCAAGTTCATATTATATTTATATCGCCTAAAATCACACTCTGTCCTTGAGAAAGCAACAGGAAAAGGACCCTTCTCCTTTCTTTCAAACATTGGTCTTATAACACAGAAAAGGCATATATTGTTTGTGCTCCCATCACCGTCACAAATTTGTGTTTTCCTGGCTTAGAGGGAAAAGCTGTAAGAATTTATGTAGATGGAGCAATAGATTGCATTGCACTCTCATGGGTAAATAACAAAAGAGTTTTCATTTAAAGTCAAGTAATTTGTTAAATATGTTGGTGACATCAAAGGTTGGCAAATCAGTGCCATGTATCGGGGAAAATGATGCACCTGTCATTTACTTGATTATTATGATTACCAAAGTATCTTTATAACTGCTACAGTTTTAAATATAACATAGGGATATATAAAATATAAATTATCTGTGTTTCACTGCACATGCTGCTGAAAAGTGAAGTAATATAATGTTCAGTGATAAGCAACAACCGTAGAGTCTATATTAACACAATCAACAATGGATGCAGCCTGCGGTCATGGTTTTCTTCCTTCTGATGTTAGACACTATTTGGCCATTAGCTCTATATTCTGCTGCATGCTCTGTTTTTCTGTGAAGCATAGACAAAAATACTGGGAGCTGAAGTTTATGTCACATCTAATCTATTTCTTACAGACAGCCTCCACTGTGATGCAGTACAGCTACCCAGAGGCAGCAGTAGAGGTTAAAGAGGTGAGCTTGTGACAGGAGGGTAACTGGAAACTGACATTGTCAAAGCGCCTTTGACAGAAGCACTTGTCAGATGCTGTTCACCTGACAGCTGTAGCAGAGACCCGGCCCCATGAAATTTTGTGAAATGAGGAATATTTCTAAAAGTCTGAATGATGTAAACCGTGTAAAAAGTAAAATGTCCAACTACTTTAAAATGGGTTGCAGAGCACAGAATAGACACACTAGTGCAATCTGTTCATCACTTTAAAAAAAAAGATTTTCCCCTTTGCATGTCTGAACAGTCGGACCAGTTTGTCAAGTTGAGAAATTTAAGTCAGTCTGAGTAGAACTCTTCTTAATTGTTACTAGACATTAAACACTGCATCAGAATATTCTGCTTGTGTGAGAAAACAGAATATGTAAATGCTCAGAATTAATGTTTTTATTGGAAACCAGAATGCTGCTTAAAATGCAAATAGATGTAGGGAGTCATCTGAAAATCAGGCCTGAGGGTCCGACAACGACCAAATTTTGCAAAATGCACACAAACTTGTAAACACTAATATAGAGGCAGACATACAGTATGGACACAAACTCACTCCTTTATTAAACATGAGTAGTTTTACATTTTGAAGCTGCCCAGCATAACTTCTGATATCTTGATTGCAGAGTAGTTCTATATGAAGGGCTTATTCAAGGGTGCGGAGGGGCAGCGCTGTATCAAAGTTATGGTCCCTGATTTCTTTCTAAGTTGAGTGTTAAAGTACTTAAAGTTGATTGTTTTCTGTGTTTCAATCCATGTCCCATGTAGTTTGGTGATTAAAGAGATGAGCTTTCAGGTTTTGATATCAAATATAAAGAAAATTTCCAAAAGAAGTTTACATTTAAAGTAGTCTACTTTAATTTCACAGCATTTGATTTAAACTGGTGGGCTTTTAGTGTTCTAGTTTTGTTGGGCTTAAATATGGACAGTCGTGGCTTAGTAGTAGTCTAAAGGAACAGTGTCAAAATGTGGGTCTTTAAAGGATTTTAAATGGGTCTCAAAATGAGGTACAGGTTATTTTAAGCCACAAGAGCAGGGTACCTCTAGGGATCGTCGATCCACCGCTTTGGCCCAGACTGAAATATCTGTCTAATCATTGGTTGCATTATAGCTCATCGAGCCCAAAAGTGTGAATCCCAATGGCTTTGGAGATACACTGACTTTTCATCTACCATAAACAGAAGGTCATGGATTGCTCCAAAGTTTGTTTCAGACATTTGTGTCTCATTTTTAGATGATTTGTAATCATGTTGGTGATCCCTGCCTTTTAATTTAGCACCACCATCAGATCAGAATTTGAATGGATCCACAACTTTGGTTTAGGACCCAAATACTTGCGAAACTAATGACCATCAGCCTCAGCTATACTTTGTATGAAGTGAATATACTAACAGGCTAAAATAAGATGGTGAACATGGTTAAAATTACCTAATTAGCTTGATAACATTTTCATTTTAAGCATGTTAGCATGCTGACTTTACCATTTAGCTTAAAGCACTACTGGGACTAAGTACTGCAGGGGTCGGCAACCTTTTCTGTGATGAGTGCCAGTATACAAAGATAAAGACATCCAGTGTGCCAGCAGCGTTTGTTAATGCACATGTCATTTATTTTTAATTTGGTAGATCAGTACATCAGTGATAATAAACAATCTTTTTTAGCTAAATATCTTAATTTCCCATAACATGTTTTTACTGTTCATATGCAATAACAATGTCCCAACAATTTTTATTTACTGTAAATACTAATAGTGCTTTTGTGGTATTGAAGACCGTTAAGGATGACACCTGCCTCCTCAACTTGCAAGTCTCCGCCGTATTGAACAGGATACTGTTAACTACCAACATGTCATGTGTACATTCAGTCAGAAGGCTAAAATAGTAACACTGAGTATGCTTTCTCACGTGCCACTTAAAATGTCTCTGCGTGCCATGCTGACACAGGTGCCATAGGTTGCTGACCCCTCACAGAGCTGCTAGGGTAGCTGTAGACTCTTAGTCTTTGCTGAAATTTTACTCCCCAGAGAAGTCAGCATTTTGAGAATATTTTGTTGACAGTTTTCTCTGTCTCCGCTGTTGCCTCCTCAACAACACAAGTCAAGTTATGTAATTCTGTCCATTGTCACAGCAGAATAAGTTAAAACTGTGGTATGTTGTTTAATGCATGTCCATCTGGGCTTCTTAAAGAAGTGAGACACAGAGCTGCCAGCTTGATTCTCCAGCCAAGAACATCTTCACTGGGAATGAGCAACACTCAATCAGCTGTTGTGTTAGTCCCTCTGTAGGTGTGACTTTTCTTCATGGCTGCTGACTGGAGTTTTGTTTTAGTGTTCTTCTTACAGACTGTTTTGCTAAGTGAGTGGTCTGGAAGATCTGGAAGTGAATTTAATTTAAAGTTATCCCTAGCTGCCTTAATCACAGCACTCAACTCTCTTTAATCTCCTTCTCATCGCGTGATGTCAATCAAAGTCAGTGCTGTTGACATTCACCACCAATGGTTCAGTGCTGGGTCACTGACAGTTGCAGCATGAACAAATTTAGAATGAGATTCCAGCCAGTGGACTTGTCAAAAAAAATAAATTAAAAGCATTGCAGCGTAGCGTCCTCTGTGCGTGTGATAACTGTGAGAGCAGCATTTATTCCTCTGCAGATCTCTGTCTGCTCTCACTGTGATCTGAGGATTTTTCAAATCAATTGAGTAAAGAGCTTTCATGTGTTTTCAAAGTGCCACTTTCTGCATTATGACTCTTTATGTATGCATGCATGTAGCCAATTATTCCCCTGCTTGTCTATCCAAACCTCCGCAACTTCAAGTGATCTTATTGCTCCCAACTTTTTTACATAACGGGTCCATGTACACCTTTGCTGCAAGTATTTGCATTTAATTAAGGCAGGCATTCAGATGGGGGATGGGGATGCAGGAAAGTCTTGGTCAATAACATTTCCACTGGATCCATTGTCAAGCTTCAAAGTAGGTCTCAGTTAGAGACAGTACTGTTGCTTGTTTACAGATTGCTATTATTTGCTCTGTTTGATTTTATTAGATTTTTCTGGATGATTACAGATGTAGTATATATTGCACAGTCCCCCTCTACTAGTCCCTTATTCTGACATTCAGATAGTTGTCAATTTTTTTCAAAAAGCCAGAAACGCTTTTCAAATATATCCACTTTATTACATGAAAAGCAAAGTGCTGATGAAAACCTGAGGCTGCACAAACAAACCGCCGATACTGCAGCTATTTCCAATTAGTAAATTACAGCGACCTTTTATGTGGCTTGCTGTAGAGGGGTGGTGATACCATCGAGAGTATTGCTTTCTTACCCAGTGGATTTCATTCAATTGATTTCCCCCCCATTTTGTTTATTGCTTTAAGCTACTTAGACTGTGGCAGTAACCACCTTAAGATAGGAAGCAGGAATTTAAATTAAATGATTAAAAGTGAGATAAAGTTGATAGTTTTAAAGCTGCTTTTTGTCTGGTTTTATTAGAGCTTTCTCACTTACAAATGTTGATTTTGTTGATCAGTAGTCCATGTGTGACGGCCTTTTAATGTAAAGTCTGTTTCCATTAAGATTAGTGACTGTACTGTACATGTGCAGTGAGCCGCACCACATGGAAGAAGGTTTTTTGAAGTACATGTTTGGTCAGAAACGCTCCAATAAAAGGGCAACTGTTACCCCATAACATTTCTGGTCTCATGGTATCCATGTTCCAATGCAGTAATGACTGATAAAAGATGATATGAAGATAGTCAAATTTGGTTGAAAAGTTGAAAAAGAAAGAAAAGCATGTTTTATTTGTAGTATATATTTTAAATTATGTATGTATGATTTATGTATAGCCATATTTATTATACATTAATGTATATTATAAACAACAGTTTCATCATCCTATAAGTGAATACATTTCTGTAGGCTGCTTCTGACTGGTGATGGAGAGGGACAGGGTGATAATGATCCCAGTCATGTTGATAAGGAGGGAGAGGAATTAGAGGGGAAACAGGAAGTGTTGCAGGAGAAGGATGAGGAAAAGAAGCAGGAGAAGGTCAATGGAACCAGACAAAACAGTGACAGGTACAGGGGCAGTGTGTAGGGCTGAGTAGAGATGAAAATCTTCAGGGCTGAAGATGAGGGATTTGTTTTTATGTGCACACGTACGTAAAATCAAAATAACTACAAAAAATCTTTCTCCGTTCCCTCAAGGGGCGCTTGCATAAAAGCTCAGTACCTGGCTGAATTTCCGTCCCGGTAGATCCCTGGACATGCAGAGAAAAAGGAGTCTTGTTGCCACAGTGACCCAACATTCAGACAAATTAGAAAACGTATTTGATAGATTTGTTATTGAACAACATATTGTCTCTCTGGTGCAGTTTAGTGGGTGTCATTTTCAGTATGTTGTGTGACTCGACCTTTAGAAATACTGTCAGATGCTTCCAAGGGGAGACAGAGATAAAGAGGCATAGAGAGGTGAGATGATGCATAACTTTACTGTACTACATGTAGCTGAGGAATGAAAGGAAGGAGTTATGCAGGGTAAAAGAGCACAGCGATTAGAGGGACGGCTCAGACAAGGAGATTATTTGGCGGTGAACTTTAGCGTCTCCACTCTTGATGAATGCCTCCATAACGAACATATCGGTGTCAACCTTTAGCCGAGACATTTACGTCATCCACGGCCTGAGAGAAGAATGAGGAGGAGAGGAGTGGAAGCAAAAAGCCTGATGTTTATTAGATCACAGACAAGGTCATAGCCCTTTAATTACACATTTAAACACACCTGAGGCCTGTGAAGCACTTAACATCGTCCACTGTGATCAAGGCAACAGTTCCAGATTCCATAAATGTCCTCACTCTCAAAGTCTAAACGTCAATTAGACCTCTTAAAATTTCATTTTTACAGACATAATGATTGAAGGAAGAATAAAGGACACTGTTTACCAGATTAATATTTCTTTCTCAGACATTATTTAAATAATCACGTGAATGTATGCTTGGTGAATGGAAAGGATAAATACCAGTGAAGGCGGTAAAAACGTAGAGCTACAGGATTTGGAGAAAAATTTTAAATATTGCGATTATTGTGGACAATATTGCGATTTGCCTTTCGATTATAATGGAGCAAATGGAAGGCTACTATGAGTCTACTTGCTTATTATTATTATCAAGGAATGCGTGAAATACTGACATTTTGAAATGTGTATTTCTCAACTTGAACAAAGTTAAACAATAAACAATATTTCCAACAACAAGTAGAAGCAGCAAATATTGGCACAGTGACACCGGCTCACTGTACATCTGTCTAATGCAAAGTCTCTATCCAGAACCTGGTGGCGAAACTGTACACAAGTTTATTATATCCATCCATCCATCCATCCATCCATCGTCAACCGCTTATCAGGGTCGCGGGGTTTGAACCCCCGACCTTCTTGCAGTGAGGCGACAGTGTAACCACTTAACCACCGCACCGCCCTATATCCAGTTACAGTTTTTTTCATTTTTGTGGGTTGTGCAAGCAAAAGGCTCTCTCTCTAAGTTATTAATGCTAAGTGCTAACTTGTCAATAATCATATATTGTTCAGCATTTATTGATATGCTGTAGCATGTCAAAATTTTTAATGTCCCGCCTCATTAAGGCTGTGATTGGTGAGTTGAAGTCTGTGAAAAGTTGAACAAGTTGAAGAATTAAAGGCACCGATACAGCGAACGTCAAATTGCAGCGAGCCAAACCCAAAACCTTCCTTATATTCTCCCAGTTTTTTTCTGTCTTACTGCTTTAGTTGCTGCCGACGTCTCTCTGTCTCTGTCACAGAGCAACCGGAGCAAAAGCAGTTCTCTCGTTGCTCCGGTGGCGAGTCAGAGTATGTTTTGAACGATTTGCGGCGGGGCGGGGCTTATAGTAACTTGTTGTTTTAAGAGTTACTGGCACACTGCTCATAAATCATATTTCTCATTGTACGTAGGCTCATCTGTTTTAGGGGCACATGCGAGAGCCCGGCATGGGCGAGATAATGAGCAGACTGCAGCGCACAAACCTTTTCTGTTTTATTAAATCACACACTTTTTGCAGTTATGTAATCGCACATGACGACATCGAGACTGCAGATGCATACATGCGTGTGCTTGTGTGTATGCATGTTTGTTTATGTCAGTGTGCCCTTTCATTCCCGTAGTGTTTACAACGTGTTGATCCACTGAGTCGTATCAGATGGGTTACCCTTGCAGAGCAGTAGGTCATCTATCCGACCAGCCGTCCCTCTCAGCCAATAAAGAGCTATTGACAGAGTGAAGAAGGGGCTTCATCAACCTGCTAATAGAGGTTAAGACCTTGTGAGGAGCGATGGATGACTTTAACTCTCCAGTTGTGTCTCAAATCACTATCTGGATGTTCTGCTGTCTCGACATAATACATGAAATGCAGCTACTTTCTTTTCATTGTTTATTGTATTTAATGCAGCCCACAGTATCTCTTATTTTATTCTCCTCCGATCAGCTGTTTAATGGAGCGTTAAGTTGGCAAATATCATACGGTCACTATGCAGCCTAAATATATTGTTATCACAGGTTGTTGCAGGAAAGAAAAAAACGAATGAATTTTTTTTAACTTTATGATTTGACGAGCAGCGCCTAAATGTACAGTTAGTTACACGAGGAGCAGCAGGTCAGCCGCTAACTCATGGATTGGGTCCTGGATCCAGCCCATGAACGCAGTTCAGTCATTCTCTGGGGACATGACAAAACTAAATTGCAATATTTTTTCCATACACCATATTGAATAATTCCTAAAAAGAGAAACAATTAAATAAATATATGTATTACAAATACAAAAATACGGAGTTTCTCACAATAGATGGTAATAAAGAAAGAAAAAATGTATTGATTGAGGAGTTTTAGCCATATATTCAATTTATATGCATAAATAAATCTATTTGCATCAAATGCTTGAATGTGTATCACTGAATATTCTGTCGAGGTTATAAAAACTCTACGTTACCCTGAAAATGTTAATGCAGACTGAGTGGTAAAGCCCATAAAAATATGAGACACTAAAGCATTCTTCAGGTTTACTGGCTCTTTAAAGCAGAATTTCATCACAAGTTAGAAACTGTTTTTGTGTGGCTGTGGTCAGCGAGTAATTTCTGTCATGCAGTGGATGACTCAGGCTTACCAATTATTGATATTTAATAAAAAGGCCAAAATCAACCCAATAAATTAAAACACTAATACATCTGTATCACTCTGCTTCTCTTCATCACTTCGTTTGTCCCCCTATTCACATGCCAGCTGTTATTATCGACTCGCTGGTGGAAAAAAGCTGCACAAACACGCACACTTTATACACACAGTTTGTGTGTATATTCATGATTGTGCTTATTATCTGTGGCCAATCTCTGGGGATGATTGCTCATCTAATTAACTGACATCTATAAAAATGAGACCTAATCACTGACCCAAATCCCTCCTTTTCTCCTTCCCTTCTCACTTTCTGTATTCCTGCCATCTGCCCGTCTCCTTTTGTCCATCGCTCTCTCTGACTTTCTCCCCTTCCTCTGTCCTTAAGCTTCTGTGGGATGTGGTTCTCCATATTAATGCTAGATGCTTTGTGTGTTTTCTTTTTGTTCCTCATGTGTGTCTGCGGCAGTTTGCCAGGTTTTGAAGATGCGTATAGGTATTGTTGCCTCTGTCTTTGCTGTGAAATGTTTAAAACAACATCAAAAGTGAAAGCCTCTCATTGGTTATTCTCGCTCTCCCTCTGCAGCTTGCCAGTGAATAGGAACTCTATGTGGATCAAGAGTTGAAAAAGGAACACCTGAGACTAGTGGTGAGTTTTGCTTTTTATTTTTTTCCTGCTCATATTTCCTTCTCTTAGGATTTGCAGAAATTTGGCCAGAAACTGCATCGAGGAGATGCAGGGAAGAAGAGGTGTAGCATCAAAAGTCTCAAGCTTTAAGCGTAGATTGCACACTTTATACACATTGTTTTCTGGATCAGATCCACCTCAGTTTTCTTGTTGTGAGAGAGAGAATTCTATTTCTATCATGTAGCTAGTGCTAGTTGGCCACTAGCTAATGTTAATGTACAGTATAAACATCCGTATACATTACAACTCACAGCTTTTAGAAAACTTCCCCTTACAAAGTCATAACCGCATCAGTGGATAATTTAAATTGACTCCTCTTGTGAGGACAAATTTAACCTCACTTAAAGTTACCCAGTTACCCAACCTCTTTTAAAGGCTGCATCTGCAACAACCCCGCACATAAGCAGCAATTTCATAAATTTTGAGATGCTGGTTATGATTCAGTGATCTGGCACCCAGCAGGGAACCCTCAGCCTGCAGAATTTAAACTGTAGAAAAGATGGTGTCAGATTTGGTTTTGATCCTTTTTACTTACATGCTAATGTGTGTGTGAGAGAGAGAGAGAGGGCTTGATAGACATAGTGACAAAGAGTAACAGTATGTACAGCTGTTTACACAGATGAAATCATTAGTGAGACTGTGTGCTGTACTTGCAGAAAGCAAATTACATGTCAATGTATGTTGACATGTGGAGATGAACGGCCTTGCTCTATGAGACATTTATTGGCTTCTAACGTATGTTGCTTGTGTGTTTCCCAGCAGAAAAGCATTTATCTGAGATCTGTGTGTATATTGTAGCATTCATCCTGCAGAACTTTTTACCTTTAAAATTTTGTTATCTATATATTAATATATAGATTTCTATTGATACTGCTGAGGGATTTAGAGAAAAGACTGACTAAGAAGAGTGTGAACTGTCCCCACATCACTTTTCTAACAAATAGGACATTCTGACTCACACTCAGATGAACTGTGCACACACACAGTACACTCAACAATTAGAGAAATACAATACAATTTGAGCTCCAGTATGCACATACAGACATAGGAACACAAACACACAGGGTCACGCACGCGTGTCGACCAGTTACCAAGAGTTTTAGGGCTATAGCAATGCATTCTGGGCAACAGCAATGGCTCATTAGTTATATCCCAAGGCAACCAATGGCCAAGTGGTGATGAATGGGCGCCATTGTGGGGCCATTACTGTGTGGATGTGTGTGCCTTTGTATTGCTTTGCACTAGTTAATTTAATGTGTGTGTGTGCGTGTGTGTGTGTGTGTGTGTGTGTAGTGTGTGTGTGTGTGTGTGTGTGTGTGAGTGTGCATGTGGGTGTGGTGTGCGTGTGTGTGTGTGTGCGGTCCATGTGTGAATTGAAGATAATTAATGAACATAATCCATGTGTGTATATCTTTTTCTCTACTTTTATATTTGCGGGTGTGTGGTGTTCATGCATAATGGCCTATCTGTGTGGTAATTAATGTTCACATTCATTGTGTGTGTCTGAGTGTGCGCACTCGCATCTATTCTGGGGTTCTGTTAATCCAGCTCTCCTCGCCCTGAGCTGGCTGATGGAGCTCAGGAGTTGTCAAGCTATCAGGAATCCAGAAAGAAACTGCAACAGGACTCAATTACTGTCCCCATGAACCACCACCCCGACACACACACACTCTTATTATATCTCCAATTTCTCTTCATCTTTCTCTTTTTATAGTATGCGCTCTCCATTCCTCTCTCCTTAATGTCTTTGGCTATCTCTAGTGTCCCTTATTCTATTCTCAGTTGTTCGTTTGTTGCTTTATTCCTTCCATCTTTTCTTCCTTTGTTTACTCGCTCCTCTTTCTGTCTCCCTTGTCTCTCTGTCTTCCCCCGTCAGATCTGCAGTATAATAGGATGGACGTGGAGTTATATGTGTCTATATGGAGGCATGTGGGTGTGGCTGTGTACATCAACACAGCGGTATATAGCCTTGTATTAATAAACTAGGTCTCATCAAAATGATTTGTGTGTAACATATACTGGTGTGTGTGTCACTTGAATTGTTCTCATCAGCCAGATGTGACAGTGATGTACTGAACAAATTGTAAATGCAACACTTTTGTTTTTGCCCCATTCGTCATGTGGGCAAAACAAGTGGCCTTTTATTGTGGACAGCCTAAGTCACACCTGCGCAATACCCATGCTGTCTGATCAGCATCTTGATATGTCACACCTGTGAGGTGGATGGATTATCTTGGCAAAGGAGAAGTGCTCATTAACACAGACATTGATAGATTTGTGAACAACATTTGAGACAAATAGGTCTTTTGTGTGCATAGAGAAAGTCTTAGATCTTTGAGTTCAGCTCATGATGAATGGGGGCAAAAACAAAAGTGTTGCGTTTATAATTTTGTTCAATGTATTTATGGATGCAGTCAGCACCATGCTGCACTGCTGAATTAAATATAGCGTCAGAGCATGTGTGTAAAATTGATGAAGTTGTGAAGTCTCAGAGGTGGGTTTCCAGTAATAGAGAGGACATGAAAAGGACAAATTACCATATTTTAGAAAGTGAAATATTGGATGAAGTTAAAAATGGAAGACCTCTGTGGGCAAGGCTGCGGTCTCGGCTCTGACTCTTGACACTGCTTGGTAACATGTTTCAGATCCAAGAACTTAAATATCGCATATTCTGGACTCTTCAAAGTTGGTCTATGTGCTAAACATTACATCATAAGTTGCTCCTTAATGCAATTTTATGGGGTAAAAAAGTATATTGAATATGAAGCAGGATACATTTGTGATGTCTGCCATTTCATTGGACTAAATTAACTAGACCCATGCCTTGGACCTCTTAAATTCTTAAACATCTCTAACAGTTACAAATTCCTTTCAGCTTTTTGCCATTTTTACTCCAAAGGCTCTTGCAGTGTACCAAGGCTGATCTCTTCCTATTTGCTCTCCTAATATTTCCTTTCATTTTTGAAGTTAAAGCAGTGTTTTTAAAGTATATTATGCATTTCATTTTGTTTTAAGAAACACCTGAAAAAAATGTGATGTTATTCTTTTGGGAAGCTTAGTTGGGATCTGTTGCTGTTGTTGGCCTGTAAAGCTAATTGTATGCTTCCCTGATTGCTACATTTTGTACGGTACTGGTTGTTTTTTTCAGATAACGCTGGTGTCAGCATTTTTCCTGCTGCTATCTCAGCGTCTTGTTTCTTGAAATTTGTATCATGATGGTTACATCAGTGATCCTAGGTTCAAGTTTAAGACTTTAAGATATGAGACTAGATATGATATTTGACCTAATAATGTAGTCTGCCATGTGTACAAAGAGTGAAATGCAAAGCAAGGTCTGCTCTGCCTGCTGGGTCAGAGTAGGCAGTACTTCCTTGTCAAAAGAGTCATTTTATTCTTATTACACTGTTAGATCCACTGCTTCAGGACATAAAAGGATGATGGATGGATGTGAGCAAAGAGCATCCTGGTGTTATGGAGTCAAATTATCTTTACTTAAGATAACACATGAAAAAGAACAGCAGCTGGAGAATCAGCTTCCAGTGAGATGGATAGTGGAAAAGTAAGTGTTAGGCAAGACAGATGTTACGTTACCATCTATGCTGTAGTTTCAGGAGAGAATATTGAAATGACAGGAGAGAAACAAAAAACATACATCACCAAGAATAAATATGATTTCTCTTTAAGCTCATTTTATTATTATTATGTCACACATCTCATAACACCTACTCAGCTCTATGTTTCTCATATTTTATATCAAAGTACCCTTACTTAATTCTTGCAAGCAAGGGCAACAACAATCCCTTAAGCTAAACTGCAACATATAAGATTTTAAGATGCATCATCCTCATCCTGCAACACAAAGCATGTGTATTAAAATGGGTACCTTAAGCAAATCATCAAGCTTTGACCTGATTATTTTTGAGTCAAATCCCTGGGTTGATCTGAAAAACCTGTGTAGGGAATTAAAATGAATCAATCCTTCAAAACTACTGTTGAAGTGGTTCAGCGAAGTTTGTAACTGCTTTAGTTGCGTTTCTTGGTGGGAAGCTGTAAAGCTGTGGCTTGCAACTACGTGTTTGTGCAGGTCTCTTGTTGAATAAAAACTAGTTATGTTCTCTCTCTATTAAAGACCAGGAGCAACAGCACATTTTGAATTCATTCCCTCCTGTCACTGAGATCGTTTTTTGCCTGAAAATGTGGAGTCGATCCAGTGAAACTTTGTAGTAAATTATTCATGTGGCTTTGCTTCTCTGTGCCGTTATACAGGTGTTAAGACTCAAAACAAAATGTCGCTTTGAGTACTGGGCAGAATACCTATGCAACAGAATCCGACTACAAAACTGAAGAGAAGCAGATAAAAAACTGTTCTATTGTTTGAAATACATCACTCTGATCTAAAATAAGACTTAATGAAATATATTGTGCATCGTACTGCAGAAGAGAAGATGCAAAACAGTTATTTCTGTATAGTCACCATGTTTCCTAATTACTGTACCACTGGCAGATACTCAAAGCCAGTGATGCATTTATAGTAAACTCACTCTTCCTGATCCCTTGTGACCCAGTAAACAAAAGTTGAGGAGAGACGTCTGCGGCTCCAAAACACCACCGAAATAAATATGCAGGATCTCATCCTCACTTCAGTTCAAATTCAAATTAAGTGTTCTGAATTGCAAAAGGATCAAACAACTGTGGTGTGTACTAATGTCATTTCAGAGTTGTTTTGTACATATGTATCATAAAATATATTAATTTTTATCCTGTATTCACACTTGTTGGGGTGTTTAAATGCTTTATATAGAAACAAGCCTTCTTTTTTTTGCAAGTCATTCAGTTTATATTAACCTGCACTCTCATACAAATCACTTGTGTGATAGATGTTGAGAAATAGTTTTCAAATCTCATATGCCTCAACGTCTGAGCCAAAGAGAACCAAAATAAATGCTTTTTCTAATCCGATAGACAGAAATATATTAACAACAAGCTACAGGCCTTAAGGGAGCCAATACAACAATGGAAAAAAATAACACATCAGGAGAACAAGAACCGATAATGTCAGCCACCCGTCTTCTGTTTTGGCCTGTCCCTCAGAATATTGTGTTACAGACACATTTCCAGATGGTTAAAAAATGCGATCCAGATGAGTTAAATTACAGAGTAGCAAAACTGCAGCTACAACATGAGCGCTGTGCCCGAAATCACCACCTAATTACTGTACTGTATAGTGAGGATGTAAATGTTTTCAAGATACTTTTCCGTGTCGATGGCATGGACTCACTGACTGCTGATAATCTTACAATGCAATTCTCTGCATTTTCTAGATGCAAAAATGCCCACTGTGCGACTTTTTATGATTTCCCCTACAGGTCTTAAATTATCCGGTGTTAGCCAGTTGGTGCATACTTGCTGCTAAGTGACCATTCAAAGCAGGATTATAACCAGAATTCATCTCTCCAAACTGTCAGTCGCAGCAGCTTAGTGGTGTGAAATGGCAGTCTGCCTGTAATGAAACAAACTGGTTTGTGAATGTGCCTCAGAGGAACTGAGGCACATTCACAAACCAGTGAGGAGAGACCGCAGGGAAACTTTGACATTCAGTATTTTACTTTGTTTAGTTGGTTATAAAGCTGCAAAAGTCATCCGTTCAAAAAATAGTCTGTAGTGTCTAAAATAGTCTGTTCTCTAAACTTCCACAATTCAAGTACAAATACCTGGAGATAGAAGAGAAGTCGGGCTGAAAAGTTTGGAAAGGTGAGAGCTAAGAGGTCAGTTAGTACTGAAGGATGGAGGTCGGCTAGTACAACACACAAAACCACAAAACAGAAAATATGCATGTATGCACCTAAGGACTGACTGCAGACTCACATGCACAGTTGTAAATCCCTGACTGAGCAGCTATTTGGCAGCAGCCTCAGGACTAAAATGGTCTATGGAACATAATACAATAGAACAGCACTCAGAATTCAGAGCAAACAAGCAGCCTCACTTTTCTTTTTTTGCTTCTGTTTCCTTCTATCCGCCCTATTTAACATCTGCTTTTACATTATAGTCATTCAGCTGAAGCCCTTGCCTCTGTGACTTATTGCACATTGAAAGCAGCAGTAATAGTGCTACCAGTGCAGTTAGGTTCCTAGGTGCTTATAACTTTCTCCCTATATCACTATGACTCTGTACTGGTGATGTAGTAAGTGAGAAGTGCCAGGGAAAATGTTAAAAAGGCAGTTAGGGAAGGATTAAGGTAGATTTTGAGTTGAGATGCTGCTGTATTCATTTGCAGATATTGTGATGTGAGAGAGTTCTGTTTTCAACCAATCAACAAAAGATTGTGTGACAAAAGCTTTGACTAACAAAGGAAGGTCAATCAACCATTCAATTAGATCGAAGTAAAGAAAAGGGGGTGTTTATATTCTTTTTAGGCATTTGGATGCTCAATACATCAACTTAAAAGATGTTTTGTTTCTGGAGGACAAAGTCAGTCTGTTATGTTCAAAGTTCAAAGTGATTGCAAACATGGTAATAAAACAAGCTTTAAAAAACTAACTAAAACATGAAAAAAGAACTATTTTTACATCTTACTGTCATTTTGAGATACTATATCATTAATACATTTTTAAATTGAGTTGCTGAAATGAGCTGCAGGAAACCTAAAAAACTTCAGCCTACTAGTCTTTCTGGTTTCATTTTACCAGAATCACAATGGATCAGTGGATTCTGAAGCTTAGAGCTCAATAGCAGCTCGGGTATCTGACAATCCTTTTTCTGATTTTCAGTCACGTACTCACACTTTTCTCCTGTCAAGCTCTTGAAGCAGTGTTGGGACCACAGAAAGATTTTCTGTTTGCATTTTTAAGACTGTCTTTTTGGGTCGCTGAATTTTAACATGACATTCTCCCGTTCCCTCTCTGTGTGTCTCTGCTCTGTCGACTGACACTGATTGTCTCTTCCAAGAGAACAATGCTCAGCAGGCATAAAGAAAATGATTGTTGAGAGACCAATTTGCTCCCTGATTTAGCCTATCTTCATCCTAATGAGGGTTCGTGTCTATGAGAGAAGGACAGAGAGGGGGAAAGTAAGTGTTTGTTAGTCTCCCTTTGTTATTTGTGATTCATCATGTGAGGCATATCCCACTGGACACAAGGAATAATTTTTTTTCTGAAATTATGATGGTTGGGAGATCAACAGAAGCTATACCAGAAAGTGAGAAAAAGAGAATAAGAGAAACATCTGTGTCTTTATAAAAGGTTTTATACTTGATATGGGCATAGTTTGGATGGGGTGTCTACACAGAGAAACAGATGCAGTCTCCTCCTGTTCGAGTAACGTCTGTTAAAACAGCGGCAGTGGCCAGCTGTTCTAGGAAATGACTGAGCTTTTTGTAAAGAAAAAAACAATGTTCCTACTGAAGATGTATTGAAAAGATAAACTTAACATTGAGAGCCTTCTCCAAACATGTCTTTCATAGTAACACATGTTGAGTCGCTTGTGTCAAACCATGATCTCAAGTTATGTCATCTCTACAAGTCGCCAGACACAAGACAAATCTCCCAAACCAACTCATCCTGATGGAGGTCAAGGAGAGAGCAGAAACACAATTGCTATATATAAATTCCATTAACCCCCATGGAATAACTGGTACAATGTGGACAAAATGCAGACAGACAATATAAATAGAGGTAAATAGCAAATACAAGTGCAGTGACTGATGTGTACATCATCCAGCTAGCATATTCATACACAAATGTATCATCGGTACACGGGGTCTACAACAGAGGAACTGTAACGTTGTAAAGGCAGCAGGAGAAATACTGGCAGCAGATGCGGCCGAGGTTCAGCTGATCAACAAAACTGTTGTGGAAAAGAGCTGAGGAGAGCGACAGCATAAAATAGGTTTGATTAAAAATAAATAAGGCAAAATGTCATGCTTCAGTGACTTTTATTAAACCCCCTAGACCTAAAATGTAATTTCAATTACAAGCTAATTTACTTGAAAAAACACGGATGGATTGCTGTTCAATTTCAAACAAACTGCCTCATTTGTATAAATCAATACAACCCACAGCATTTTTAGCCAGAAGTGTGACTGTCTCTCCTTTCTGGAGTGCCAGGCAAACAATTAATGCGGTGAAACAGCGAGTCCCATTATAACTAATGTCCCACATACTGTTTGTGCTTTCAGAACAGCAGGGTGACTGATGTGATGGAGAGTCTGGAAGTAAAGATGAATAATTGTACTGGTGGACTTATTTCAGGGTTAGTGTTAGTCTTACAGTGAGAGAAGAGACCATGTTGTACATATCAATGGCTTTTTATTGGTTCTCAGTATTCTCACTGAATTTTAACCTTCAGAAAGTGAAGGAGGATCACTTTTAAAATCCTGGTACAACTCTCTATATCAAAAGATTCATAACAGGTACCACCAGTTAGACCTTTGCTCCTAGTTAGTAAGAAAACTGCCCTCTTCCCACTTTATGCCAATTAATTTTTGCAAGGTAGGAATATAACACAACAGGGAATAGCCTCAGTGAGCTGTAAGATTAAAAGTTGCAGGCAACAGACTGCACACCTCCATGTCATGATCAAGCTAACAAACTCCTTTCACTGTGCCCTGTTGCTGGAAAACTACACACAACTATGTGCACTATGAAATCAAATTGTGGTTGCTCCCGGCCTGATGGAAATGGAGACATCCTCTCGTCCAGAAGTTTGGCTGTGCCATAAACCGATACACCAGTTGCTCTGCCTGTCTGCCATATGGCTGGCAAGGAAGCTGCAGTAGAAAAATTACACTTGCAACCATGCAGAACTGAAATCTGACACATTATGACACGTAACATATTTGCGCTTCTACTTCTTGCACAGCCATATTTTAAATATGTCTGTCTTTTACTCTAAGAGATGTTTCAGCAGAGCTACTGAGGCTCCTAGAAGAACGGCTGTATTGGTTTGTTTCCTGGAATCTCAATACAGGTTTCATATACAGTTGCTTGACATGTGAATATGTTGATTAGCAGAAAAGTTTCCAACATGAGAAATAAATGCTATCTTCATTGACTAATATCATTTTGCAAACTGTTGTGTCAAGATGTTTTTTGTCAAACCGTTGGAAGAAATGATCACATCTGCATCTTTAAGCGCATACTCTGACAGTGAAAAGAAGTCCATATTATTAAACTGCATGCACCCCAACATGCAGCTTGTGGAAATGTATGTGAAACAGGAAATAGATGAGAAAGACTGAAAAGGAGAAACACGTCATCTTTTACAAAGAAACTACTCAACTCTTTTATGTACTTACTGCACAGTCTATTTACTGTAGCTGGCACGTCTATATAAATAATTCATAGACACTGGGAATGTTCTTCCATATTAATGAGTGGCCTTGGTGGTGTTGTTTAATCCCCCCTCCACTTCTTTCACTGGCAGTAATGAAGGCCATCCACGATACTTGATTCTAGTTTATTGGTGGACTTCTGTGTAAAAGCTTTTGCTGAATGAATGAAACAAATAAAAGTGAATGTGTTTTAGAGAGCACAGCAGCACACTACTTAGTGCTCTCTTCATTAGTTTTAAGTTGTGAAGGACTAAAACATCATAAAAGCCCCTTCCTGATTTTTTTTATTTCTTATCAACTGCTTTGCCTGATGGTTGGTATCTGTGTGTCTACCTCTCACTTACTGAGTGTTGCTAAGCAGCAACTTGTTGTTGCCAAAGTGCTGTTTGTCTTGTGCTCTTTAAGAGAATTCCCATGGGAGAAAAGAGGTTGGGATAGAGAAAAGATTGAGAGAGAGAGTGACACACACAGCTGGGTCACTTCTAAAGTTATCTATAATATGTCAGAGCCTGCAGAAATCATTGAACACACCTGGATAAGAAACACTGGAAGTCTTTAAATTTCAGTTTCACTACAAGAGGCTTCTGGACCAACACAGTGTTCGTGTAATGCCAAAGCATCAACTGGACAATGCTACCAATTCATCATTGCAACAATTTCAAGGTTGTGCAGACGTGGTAACACAAGGGGCTGAACCCAAAAGCAGACACTGGAAGCAGACCAGGTGCAGTTCAAAGATTTAAAGGTAAAAGCTTAATGGGATGATGAGGCTGGAAAAGCCAAGTCCAGAGGAACCCGTTCAAATAAGAAAACCAAATCCAACATGGGCAGACTGAGACTGAGAAACAGTGCCGAAGGTTTTGAGCAAATGACTAAAGGAAAAAGACAGACTGCACTGAGATAATGGGACGCACAGATAATATACACAAGTGAGGGGAGGATAACGAGCCACAGGTGAAATAATTCAGGGCGATGGAGACAGTCACGCAATAATTCAGTACCACATGGAAGCATATAAGCGCCATCCCCTCAAGCGTACCCCGCCATCACTGTTGCAGAGCGGAGTGGCTAGCGCTGTTCTGTAGTTTCTTCAAAGTTTATTAATTCTGAAACATATAAGCCCCGCCTGCGCGAGCAGCTCTGCTCTGCCCCTGCAAGCAGAGCTTCACTCTGAGTAGTTCTGCAGTATATTTATAAATTCTGAACCTGTCGCATGGCTTAATTGCACCAAACGCGACACTGGTCTGCAGCAACAAACACGCCACTTTTGAAGTCGACTGGATGAACGGTTCCTGACATAATTGAAATACAGACAGGCAGGCAGACACACACACACACATACTGATTCCTTCCTTTATAAGAGATTTACAGTGATAAAGGCATTTGGAAAGTGGCAGGAAATAATTTTGGAACAACAACAGACCTAGCAAAAAGTGATATGTATTTGTCTTTACCACACAAGTAGACACTGGCATTTATCCTCGTTCAGAGAAGATGGGTATTGGAGAGGCTCATGTCGGTCTGAGCTAAGCCTTGGACTGCCGTTATTCCCTTAGAGATTAAAGATTTAACCAGGGTTCTTGAACCTGTTTACATTACATATGTTAACATTCATATTTTCAACAGCATGGAAGAAAACTATGTCAAACACTAATACTGTAAATCCTTTTTGGATCCTCTGCTGCACACACACACCAATACTTCACTCATCAGGTGATGATGTAAGGCATTCTGCCACCAGTCCCATGATCCCTCAGCCGTGCTCCTATACACTTGTGTAAAACTGCAATATGTCTTTGCATATATGCATGTGTTTGTACATCTAACAGCAGTGTGTTTACTCCGTCCTCTGCTCAGGTCATTAATCACACTAACTGGCTGCCTGGATCTGCTAACTAACACTGCTTATCCACGTGCATGCTGGATGAATACACACTATTAATGAAGCTAAAGTGATGGAACGTACTGCATGTACTGTAGATGATTCATATCTAAACACTGTGAAAGGGAAAACTGTCATACAGCTGCAATCCATAAAGTAATTACCTTGTGTGTCTTCAGTTAGATGTGTGTGTGTGTGTGTGTGTGTGTGTGTGTGTGTGTGTGTGTGTGTGTGTG
>JAPMOB010222415.1:0-30461 GCA_029875015.1 Lepomis gibbosus | reverse complement strand
GCCGGCTATTTAAAAACGATAAAATATTGTTTGTGTGCTTCATCAACGGTGATAAATTATCTGAAAGTCCCGTGAGGTCCCGACAACACGGCTGCTCTGCGCCGTCTCTTCAGAAAGTGTTCCTCTTCTGACACTACCATAGGACACTACACAACATACACGCTACGACTACACATGCACACGCCCCAGGGTTAGGGTTACAATTTTGGATGTATTTACGCACTTTAAAGACATTTATTGAAAGTTTTATTCTTTTTACATGTTTATTTACATCATTAAAAGTTGAATTGTATATTGTAATAGGCTGTATATTAACTTATTGGGAGAAAACGCGTAGTTCTATGTAAAATCAGACCTTGAGCACCCCCATATCGCCAAAATGGCATGCTCCTTGTTTTGCTACGAAGCTTCGACTTCGCCCATAGAAGCATCGAATCTTCAACTATTCGTGGTCAGCCCTAGTATATTGTTAATTTAATAGTAAACTGTACGTTTGTATTTATATATTCATTATGTTACTATATTCAATATAATTTCATATAATAGTATATAACTTACCACTAGTATAATATTAATTTGAGTTACAGCTGTTTGAGTTTGGGGTTGTTTTTTATTCATTAACTTTGTGCTAGAAAAATTCTCTAGGCAACACGAGTCTCCAACCTTGATTTTGGGCAGACTACTAACTCGTCAATAATCATAACCATTTATGCAGAATATTGAGTTCAACATTTATTGTATAAGTTTGTTGCAGCACATAAAACTTTTTTTGAAATCTCACTCCATCCAGACTGTGATTGATCTGTTCACAAAAAGTGACATTGACAAAAGAATCAGCTATATGAAAACTTGAATGTTACTGTGTCAATTAATGTTTCAATAAATCGCAGTGATTTAGCTAGATAGCCAGCTAACGTTAGCCAAACCCATTCGCTCATTGAATTTTCCCTGTTGTCTTCTGTCTTTCTGATTCAGCTGCTGGCGGCACATCTCGCTCTTGTTTTTCAGAAACGGGGCTGTTCAAGTGGCCACAGAGTGACCGGCCAACCAGGTTAATCCCTTTACTCCTGATTGCTACTCCGACTATGTTTTGGACGATTAGCATCGCGGTCCGGCGGGGTGGGAGGTTATGGTCGGTGGTACTCGTAAATCATTTTCCAGTTTGCACGGAATGTGGAGCTCGGCCAGGCTGCACAGGTGCGAACCAAACACCCATTCAGCACCTGAAGAGAAACTAGGGGGGAGGCAGAAAGCAGGAGGAAAACAAGAACAGGCCTGCTTGACTGTAACAATGAACGACATAACATTAATCTGCAACAATTCATGGAATCAATTAATCATTAAAATCGGGGTGTGATGATATAAAAACAGGACGATATTTCTCGGTAAACTGAAAAGCTGTCTCACAATGTCACCATGATATAGTGTGAGGGTAAAATTAGCATAAAAGATGCCTCCACACAGGGGTGTTGCACAAAAATATGGACCCTGTACAAAGCATTCTCCTGGGCCCCTCTCTCCGCATCCATGGCTATTCGTTCTAGTATCTTTACGGGTGTCGCTCCTACCCTCTAAGTAAGGTCGGACAGGGCCCCGAGTTCTTTTAGAATATAGTTTGTTAATATCAAACCCAGCATCAACTATCTTAACTTCCCTGGTAGTCAAAATGTGAAACTCAAAAATGATAACTGGCTTCCAAATAAAATAATCAAACACCACTTTCATATATGATTAAAGAAGTTCTCTTATTCTTTGGAAAAAATATTAATTAAAATAAATGCAAAATAAAAAATTGGTGCAATATACAATAATTCAAATTTCCCTCCTTTAACACAATATCTGATGTAATTCACTAGTTCTGTGGCAAGATAACAATACCACAGTTCACCACAAAGGCACTAACTGTATCAAATATCAGTGGGCCCACACTATAACACTCACACATGCAGCCGGCAAATGCACTTGAAACACCGTTGCAGGCCTGGTGCGTGGCTCGTGTACATTGCGACCCAAAACCCAATGGTCGTTTTACTCAGTTAAAGAGCAGGAAAATAAAGTAAAAGAGTACCTGGTAACTGGTGCAGTTCTGTGAGTTTTTGTGACTTGTCTACTGTCAACCACTGTCAACTGGAGGGAAGTGTCAGTGCCCATGAGCGGGGACAGACTCCTCAGGAACAAGAGAGATGAGCCTTCTACGTCCTCTTTCCCACGTGGCCAGAGGAACTCTGAGCAGCCTGGTAGCTCAGAGCGCCTTTTTCTCGTTGAAAACGTATAAGCCCACTTGATTAGCTTTGTTAGCTATTTCACTACCTACTATGTAGCTTACTATGCTACTTATTTAGCTACTGTGCTACTATTTTATCTAGCATTACATACCCCCTGAAACAGTCAATCAAGACACCTTGGTGGATTGTTCCACTTCCCACGAACTACCAAACATAATCCCAGCACAGAATGTCCAGTAGACAATCCGAAATTAGTCCACAGTTTGGTATGAACGTTAGTTAAAGACTTTTGACTTTACTTTGTCTGCAAAGCTGATACAATTCTCAACTCTTTTCTCCCTCACTCACTCACTCATGCTCGCCCCTCCCGCATCTGGTCACTACCCATGATCATACACTTCTCTCATGCCCACTGGGATCAACCAATGAAAACCCACTGTTAGACTCAATCACAATTACCACAGATTTACCAGTTGCATATACTGTACAAACTCCTCATAACATGTTTTTAAAACATTATCCTTTTAGAGTTATTTATCATACAACATATGTGTAACATACAACAATTATAACAAAAACACATGGCCATATTGTTACCTTGGTCATCATTATGAAATCACTTTTAATCTCAGATTTATTTATAATGAACTCTTATACTCTACTATTTATACTGGGTTACACATGTATCTTCAAATCAAATCACATCAAATAAAATTGTTTTGCATTTTGTGACTTTCAGTTGAATGAAAGACAATTTTTCCAGTCATATATTTCATCATTGAAGAATTCTTAGAAATAGTGTTAAAATATAATCTCACTTAATTCGTGTGGAACCAATATTGTGTATCACCTCCTCTCGAGAGAAATCGAAATTATCACGCTCCTTTTTATTAAGTATTAAAGCCTAAGCATTCACTTGTTCCAAAACACCATATTTTTGTCATACTGCACCTTGCTGCAGCACCTCTTTTAACCCTGTATGTTTACCGTTCCCTTTTAGCTACTGAGTGAAGCATAGCACTTCTTTTTATCTTTGCTGGGAGTTGCATAGGCACAGTAGGGTTCTGACAACGTTGTAAACAGGGCTTCGGTTCAGCTGTACATGTTTCAAACGTTTCAGACTGGTAAGTTATTAATTTGTAACAAATTCATCTTTCATGTAACAATTTAGTGTGCAGGGGAAGGGAAGCAGTGGGCGGACATTTTGTCCAGGCCTGCATTAACCTGCCGTTAGGCCCTGGGGCTGAGAGGTTTTTTATAGGCCTACAATAAAAACAATATAAATGTGAAATGACCATGTTTATCTATACTTTGCGCAACATTAAAGCCCTGGTTATACTTGCTTTTAAATAGTGTTCACGTATAAAAGTTGGCTGCCACGCATATCCTGCGTTCCTTTGGAGCGTAGGTTGTGCACGTCCCCAGAAATTAGCGCTATGCATCCGTGAGATGCAATTCCGCACATGAACGTGGGGGCACTATGTCGATCTGACCAGCAGATCAGCAGCAATCTCCTGTTCCACCTTTATATACAGTCACCAGCCCAGGTGGTGGCGGTTTGCAGTTGGTTTGCCATTCGCCACTAAGCGCAAAAAGACTGGGAGGGGCGAAGTATTTTTCTTGAACAGAACAAGAAATTTGTATATGGATATAATATGTCAAATGTATGTATGGATATAATATGTCAAATGTTATTCCAGCGGTTTGACATATGAACCTGCATGCAGTAATGTGATGAAAAATGTGCAATTTGTTACGAGGAATATTACTGTCAAAGTGGTTTAAATTAAGAAGAAAAAAGGAAATATATTCTCTTTAATAAAGACAGAGAACAGCCTGCTGAATGATCACAAGTGGTATCTCTTGTCTCCGCTTTTCCTGTACAAAACAGGACACAATATCTGTTCACAGGTCACTCATGCTTGAGGCCTGTAACACACACGCATACAGAGTTCAACATTTCTAAAGTTTGCTGTCGTGCCTCACTCTTTTTTTAATATCCCACCTACTCCAGGCTGTGATTAGTTGGTTCGCTAAAGTGACTTTGACAAGCCACTATGCACGAGAGTGATGAAAGGCATCCAATCCCTACGGAGATAAGCAGGCAGGCGAGAACAGGAACAGGTGAGTGTCATATAGTGCCCAGAAAACTTGATCTGGAGAGGGTAGAGGTGAGTACCGATGCCAAAGAGTAAAATGTAAAAGTGACAGTAGCACAAACAGCTTGTATATTGTGAGAAATAACAGTAAGTCATGTTTACCAGAAGCGCGAGCTTCTTGTCGGATCATTCAAATGCAGTCACACCAACGCAGCAGCTGGTGTATTAATCCAGCAGGAGCCGCATGTGTAAAATACAGGTTGTGGATGAGAGGAGAGGTGACTGCTGGAAGACAAGACGTTGTATTTAGGTTTATGTTCTGCTTGCTCAACAGTTGTATGAAAAAATGTCTTTGGGGAGCACCAAAAATTTCTATATGCAGGAAAACCCAAATTTGATCAATCAGAAGCCAAAAACTTGAATATCAATATTGTTATATCACAGGGGCCCCAAGGCCTTTAAAGACCGACAAGATCAATTTAGCCCATGCATTAAAGCAGACTGGGTTTTGTCACTGTGTGTGCTGCAGCTCAGTGTGTTTCTGCAAAAGTGTTGTTAAGGGTGTGACACACTAGCCACTGGGCGAGCATTATGACACGTGTTACATAGTAACACAGATAGGTTGTGGAAGAAAAAGCTGGACTTCAAACGAGTTGTTTTCAGGCACTTTGGGGTGGACTTCGGGGTTTTTCACTTTGCAAAAATAAACATATATCACACAATAAAGCAAAGAAAAAGCATAGTTTGACCTCTTTAATCAAAGAAACAACCAATAGATTAAAGGCTGTAAAAAATAATCATTTGTTGCAACCTTACATTTCGTAAGATATTTTTAAAATGAAATAATACCAACTACATCCATCCATCGTCAACCGCTTATCCTGCGTACAGGGTCGTGGGGGGGGGGGCTGGAGCCTATCCCAGCTGACATTGGGCGAAAGGCGGAGGCACCCTGGACTGGTCGCCAGTCCATCGTAGGGCGACACATAGACAGACACAAACTACATCTAAATGAATACATTTTTAGCTCCACAGTTATCCCTTCTTCCATAAACTCCACACACCTTCTCACCCAACCGCAGCTTTGGTTGGAGTTGCAGCACAACACTGTCGCCAAACATGTTTTAAACTCAGAAACAATGCAATGTGTTATCACCAGCTACAGTGCCATCCGCTGGCTGGCTGGGCTGATGTGTGAACCCAATGTGGCTGGATGTGGAGGAGAGATAGGGAGCACTGATACAGCCCAGGGCTAAAGAAGAGCATTGTGTGTTGCTAAATCACAGACTCACAGTGTTGTCTTAGTTATGCATCAGAGAACTGGATGCGTCTTCTTCAATCGCCCAATTTCAGCTCCCCAATTCCCTCACTGTCTCTCACATCCTGCCAGTTCCCTCATTTAGTCAAATGTGTGAACCAATGTGTACAGACTTAAACAGTGGAGACTGGTGGTCACTGTCCTACATCCTAATTACTCTTCCTGCTTTCTTTCAGGTGTTCTGAAATGAGAAGGAATGGAAAATGGCTGATTGTCAGTAAGGTTTAAGGGAAAAATGTTTGAATCTGACTGACAAAATATTTTTTAAGCTCTGCCATAAATCAGAGATGAAATAGAGAAAGACTAAAAGGGTTACATTGATTGGATGATTCAGCAAACCATAGAAAGAGAGACTGTGAAAGGAAATGGCTCTGAGATCGTAGTTTAATAGTATTCTCTCGGTCAGACATGAGCAAATCATCGGCGAGTGTGACCGACTTTGAGTTATCACCCCTTTTATTGTATCAAAATTGATTACATTATCTCCCATCCATCTCCTTACATTCATCTCTGATGAAAGTGGTTGTCCAAAGCATATAATGGACAGATTAGAAGAAAACCTCTGTTCTGGCAACACTCAATATTTCCCCATTAGTGCAGTGGCCTCTGGGATTAGACCTTTGCCACACATTAAAGATGTCAATACTGCTAATATTGCTTTTGGATGTCCTCCACCTTCTTAGAGCTACATCGTGTGTAACCAGATCTGTTTGATAAGATCTTTTGAACAGCTCTGAGACAGCAGGGGACCTATAGGTCGTATCTTCTATTTGAGAATGGAAGACTGTGGGATAAAATGACCAATGAGTATTTTTCCTCAAAGTAACTCTACTCTAGACCATTGGAGACCACATAACATTGAGTCACAAAGCATGTCAACATCTCATTTAATAGACAAATTTATTTAATTATCATGTTATTCATTTTTACAATTTAAATACACACAAGCTGTGTCCCAAATCCATATTGCAGACTAAATAACTAAGCAAGATTTGAGTGTGTAGTGTGTTCAGGAAAACAACATAAATTAAAACAGTCAAGGAGACAAAAAAATGTTTTGAGTGTGCTGTTGATTAACACGATATTATTCCCGCATTGCACAAAGGAAACAGAGGAGCTGCTCTTGGTTTTAACAAAAACCAAGAGTAGGGGGTGGTCACATCCTAGAGCTGCAGTTTTATTGACATGCATTAGCACATATGTAATTTATACTGGAATAAAACATTTAGCAGAGATAAATAGTAAATAGTGTATACTACATGTAGTATCAAGTATCAGTATGTAACTGAAAGAGACTCATGGGTCCCAGTAGCATACTTCATATTGATTCTTAGCAGGTTTTGAATATGTAGCGGGTTCACACTAGAAAAGTGGCAAAGGAAAGTTTGCTGAAGGCAGATTTTTGAATGTGCTGTAAACACTGTTTTTCCAAATACAGTGCATATAGGAAATGAAGGAGCCGCTCACAGCTTAAAAAAATAAAATAAATTTCAGGTTGCAGGTGGTAATGAAATCTTTTCAATCAAGTCAACATTTTGATGAACATTTGATTTGTGAAGTAGCATGTACTGGATAGAATTACTACTGTATGTACTGTGGTATTGATATCAGAATGAAATTCAAAATCAGCAATGATGCATTTTCACCACAAGAGAGCACCATTGCACTTCATCAGAACACAAGAATTCAACTCCGCAGTTATGTGGCTATTGTACTTGTATTGTGGACAATATGATATCATGCAACCTAACATGGAATACATCTAACTTTCTCTAAATAGGTAAATGTGAAGTAAAAAATGGATTGCTTTAAAATCACATGTCAAGTAGGAAGCATTTCAAACATGGTGTTATAACACAAACCAAAATTTTAAAATATGGCTTTATTTGATATTTCAGTCAGAAGGCAGTATATGCTTTTTTGTCATGGATTTTCAGCATTATTGCCCACCTCTTGGCCCTTTTTTTTACAATACGGACTCATGAAGTGTAGACTGAAGTGTAGCCCTCAGCTCTGTCCTGTATATAATTTCAGTGGTAAATGAAAACATACTCCTGCGTGTGTGAGAACGTCATCTCAGTGCGGCAGTGCTGAGGTCATATCCATTGGGATGGTCTGCCAGTGTGTGGACAGGATGAGGAATAGAGCCCTACTTTCTGAGTTAGATAAATACCTCCATCCGCCTTACTAGAGCATTCACCGGGGACAACGCAAAGACCGAAATCAGCAATACATAAGCATCAATAATTAAGCAGCCACACAGAGTGAGAGGTTGAAGGGAGGGTTGGGTCCTGGATGGTGCACAAGGTTGGCTTTGAAATTATCCTAAATGCTGCTAATGTCTCTGAAGCTCTTTACAGAGGGCAAAATAGAGTAGGATGCATTTTCTTTTAGCTAAGTGACACAGCTGTAAAGCACTGCAGTGTATTTTCCTTTGTCTTAGTTTTATTTTCTTTCAGAACCCAGCTAGAAATTTAGGATGTGTTTAGTCATCTTTTTCAACCTTTTTTAAGAATTCAGTGTGCAGGCAGATTTATTTTGGAAGTAAAGGGGACTTTGGTGTTATGTTCCAGTAGGGGATTTGGGACAAGTGGAGGTCTAGGATTTCTTCCAGTGTCACTTTGTCCTTGTGAAGTTTCCATCCCTATCTCATTTTTTTTCACCCCAATCTTTTGTACATCTCAGTCGCCCACCAACAGCAATGGAAAATACTTCTGTCGACTGCATGGAAGATGAGTTTGTGCTGCGTTAGTGTCCCGAGTTTCCACAGTGTCACTTATAAATAGGCCACTAGGGGGAGAGGTAGAGCTGACGCAGGAGATGTGGAACAAAAGTGTGGGGTGAAAAAGGGAAATGGGAGCAATGTGGACAATGGGATCACCTGAAAAGGGGGGGGCAGCTTAACTGACTGAGAACACGTCTGAGACGGAGAGGAATACCTGATATAGCAGATAAGGAGACAAGAAGTGAAATGGGAGAGTTGTAGTAGAGAAATGTAGAGAAAAAAACAGTAGCAACAAGAGAGTAAGAAAATTGTTTGTGTGTAGTTTTTGTGTATGTGGGTTTGAGACAGTAACCTGTGTTCCCTCCGAGTCATCTTTGGCATCTCGCTCAGCAGTGTATTTCCATTCGTGGGGCATGGAGAGAGCAGTGACCTAAGGGAGACCCTGTAATTATCCTCTGTGTCTGCGACAGGCCCAGATAATCAGTCTCACTGGGAATACTGCCAGAGATCTGTGAACGAGTGATTCTGAAAGACCTAATCCTCAATGAAGCACACTCATAGCTCTCACAGTGGTAACTGGAGTGCTCTCACATGACGCCTTTTTTTGCCATACTCACAGGTCACAGTGTGTGTAATCCCTCGCTTATTCATTTTCTGTCTCTGCCTATATTGTATGTCTTAGTCTTAATGTCTCAGTAGCAGATGTTTGAATTAAATTTGGCAACAGGGTAAAAAGTTGACCAGTCTTTAAACCATTTTTAGTGTCAGAATTCCCCAAAATTTTATGGATTTGAATTATCTGTCATGATACAATTTGTTTAAAACTTCCACTAGTATTTATACTAATGGAAGTCTTAAACAATTTGCATCAAAACTTTCCCAGACTAACTTCTCTTTCCAGCTGTGGCATGCAGCTGTGTGTGAGACAGCCCCAAGCCAATTAGCTTTCAGGCTTTTGGAGAACAAAACTGAACTCATGTTGATGTTTAAAACTTGTTTCAGAAAATCTAAATTATTGGTCATTTCTATCTTTTTGTATCACTTCTTAGGAGAATATTAGATTTTAGTTTTAGGCCTACAAAATAGGCAGTTTGATAGCAGATATCATGACCAAATAACTTACAAGTCACATTGAGTGCTGGGGCTTCAAGTAGAAAGCAAAAAAGTAAAGGTTAACATGCACACTTGCGCTTTGAAGTTCGCAAACTCACGCAAACACACATCAGGATGTGCGCACACAAACACAATAGTTCAACATCTCATAAATTTTTCAGAGGTTTCAGCAAGAAGTCAGCTATTTGGCACAGGCCACAAATACACACACACGCAGGCAGAAAACACACACACACACAAAGCACATGAAAACACTTTTCAAAATCAATTAATCTGTCAAAAGGTATGCATGCAACCATTTATTTCGATATTTATATTACATGTTTCTCCTATATTTCTCTCTCACTGTGCAACAGGAGATGATATCCTTCCATGTCAAGCTTCAAAGTGTTCCTGGTCAAAGTTCGTAGAGAAATAACGATGTAGACGTCTACACTCGTTGAAATTCATCATGTCGGGAATACTTGTGCAACTGCGCCATGCAAGACGAGGGGAGCAGCATTCCCACAGGGGGCCTGGGAATCAATTACCATTCTCCCGAGGCAGTGGATTGGCTACCAAAGAATGACAACATGCCAGACAGCCACACAGCCTGGCTGTCATCATTTGATTTACACATAATCAACTCCTAATTGTATCACATTGGGCTGCAGGTACATGTAATTTAGAAGAGAATGTGAATTCACAGGGGTTTTGGCAGGCAGTGCTATTGTGTCCCTCTGGTAATGAAGGAGAAGCGAGCGCTTTAATGTGGTTGGCCCTTGGTAGTCCTGTGCTGGTAACCACGCACATGGAGGCTTTGGAACTAGACTTTTGTGCTCTGACAGTTTGATCGACAGCTGACTTGACTGGCTCCGGAGTTGCCAGTCACTCCACAGCTGAAAGCAGCCCCAATGCAAGTGTCTTCCGATCAAGAAAAACTTGAAAGGATTTTTTCCCCCTCTCCTATATAGTATATATAGTGTTGTTGTGTATTCTCTCTCTCTCTTTCTCTCTCTCTCTGAGTGATACTCCAACAGTATCCTCTGGACACTGTGAAGTTTGCAATGTGGAACTATTCTCTGCAAAGTTTACAGCAAAAGAAATAGTGTCTAGGTTTCCGCTTCACTGTAATGCTGCTAGGTTATCAGGCAACTTAAATTATTAATTTAATTATATGACACTCAGAGTGCTCTTCAGGGAAGTGAGATGCAATAAATCATCTCAGCCTTATGAGGTAACAGATGGCATAATATGGCCTTTCTTTAGCATTGTATAAACTTACTCTTGTAGTCCATCTATGACATCAGAGACAAGGCTGCAGACTCCCCTGAGTATTAAAATGCAGACAGACTGAAAAAAATCACATGACCGCTTTATTAATCTACTGTATTATGGCCTTTGATCAATATATATTTTGCTCTTGTTCAACAAAAAACATTTATCAAGTCAACCTCATTCTGCAAAGGATAACCTTTCAAGTTGTTAAGATGACAAAGAGAATAGTGTTTAATATGTAGCTTCAAAACATTTATATCACTAAAATACACTTTAAGGCATTACCTATACTGCAAATCTAAATGGCAGTTCTTTTATGAGTTGGATGCAATTAGTTGGTCTTGAATTTTTTTTAAACCATCCCATTAAAATGAAATCTTCACCAACTGAAATTAAGGATGCTGTCACAAACATGTCATTAGCAAACACCTGCCCAGACCAAGTCTTGACTTTTGATAAAGTGTGTTTAAATTCACAAATCTGTGTCCATTAACTCAATAATCTGTTCACCTGTCAGGTACAAGCTACAATGCCATTAGACAGGGACAAAGACAAAATTTAACCCTGAGGCTCATCTGTTGATAGTGAAGAGGAAACCCACTTTCTTTTATTAAGTGTTCTACTTTTCCCCTTTTGAGATATGTAGTACTAATCAGTATTTTTGTGGTCATATAAAATAGTATATTGTAAATAAGTATATTGACAGACATGCGTTGTAAGATGTAAGCAAACATTCCAAAAAATTGTTTTTTAGAACAGAAGAAAGCATTACTTAGATCTTCTTAAATCTGAGATTTAGTTAATGAGATTCCTTGTACAAAGAGATAGTGGGGCTTATAATGTTGTTCACATAGTGTGCCTGTAATATTTGTGTGCTTTATGTAACACCACTCCGTCCTTCTATCTGCCATCATTCATTTGACTTAGATTTTTTATTAATACTTGGTTGACAACTTTTTACTAATGGATAGAAATGTGGATGTGCCTCAGTCTCACTCACACATCTGTGTCTGAAAATACAAACAGTACTAAGAGCTTGGGTAATTTGCAGGGCTCTAAAATGCCAGTAATTTCAAAGGAAAAAAAACAGACTCCTTAGCATTTATGCAATTTACTTACAGTATTTCAGTAAAGTACACCTTTTTCAGGCTTGTAAAGCACACTGTACTGTACCCTTTTTTTCCTTTACCATAAAAGCATAGTACCTCTTTTGCAAAGAGGATTTTAAGTTTTGATCTTAGTGCAGGCATTATGAAGTGGTCGTATTTTCCTTTGTGTTTGTATTCACCTTTATTTATTTCACTCTGACAATTTGTATAAACACTGAACTAAACAAAATTGAACATTAATTAACTTTCATTTTGAATGAAGGTAATTTTGTGTCAATACGCTTAGGCTCTCCAACATGTCCTAATCTGAACATAAAATGCATCCTGCTAAAGGTTTCAACATTTCATGTTTGGCCTGCAGCCTTCGTCTAACCACTTTGTTCTTTATAACTCGCAACGGAGCCACAATGGGGAGCAGGACATAGGCAGGCACCTTGGCTAAAAGGATTTATGGCAATGAATGAATGAATGGATAAATGTTCTTTTAGAGTATTACATTGTGAAATAAAAAGGTTTGACACACATTTAAGCCCATTCCTAGCAGGTTGCAGCACACTGCAACATTAGCTGCACAGCTTAATCAGAACAAAGAACTATATTAAAGAAGGAGTTCTACTGTAGTAACAAGAATGTGAAATAAAAGCCTTAATGACTTTATTTTGTTTTGTCTGGCCTATAAGTGATTATTTTTATCAGTAACAGCAACAATCCTCACAACTTTTCGTTTCAGCCATGAGATTCCAAGTGTGGCCTTCATATAAAAGACATATTCAGTTGAGTTAAATTGAAGCAGCTTGTGTATTTGTAATTTTCATACAATTTCAAGTAAAACAGAAACATGATAACTCATTACCAATACCATTGCCAATACCTTTAATTCTGATAAAACAAACAGCAACAGACACACAATCACAAGCACAAACAAGCACATGAACATACAACACCCACACATACAAAACAGGACGTCATGGCAGCCTGTGGCAGCTCTCAAGCCAAAGGCCACAGCAGCTACAGGTGCACCTCATTCTTTACTGCCTGACTGAGATGGATCTCAGCAATTTCTGGCGCTAGTGTTGTACTAAGTTGAATCTAAATAATTCAAGACCTGGAACACTTTTCAAATTGCTTTTATTTTGAACAGAATACAAAACAGACAATGAAAAACCTTTTTTCCCTTTTCTGTGAGTGCAGACAGATTTCCTTGTTTGAGTAAAGGTATGGAAAAACAATGCATGGTAAATGATGTCATACATCTCTTCTCATTTCTGTAATATAATACACACTGTAGATTCAGACTTTCACAGAATGTGGTGCTATTTTTTTTTTTAAAACTGCGCCTTTATTGCAGCTGTTGTAATTCTTTTTTTTTTCTATTTCAAAGAACGGTGCAGCAGCTTCGACATTAGTCAGCATTTGTACGGTCCATAGCTGCAGCTTCTGAGGAACAAATTTACAAAGCAAGCTGTTTCACGCTCACAACTCCTCCACTTAACAACTCTCCCACTGTCTGCGTTCTTTCTCCTGTGTTTTTGCAAAGTAAACAAACATCATTTCGAGTGATTCCTCACAATCCATCCTTCTGCCTCTGTAGTGTGCTTGAGCCTGCCTCGCTGTGCTTGTCAGAAGAGCTCCTTTAATCGCTCAGCGCCGGCATGTGATGTTCAAGGCCCGCTCCTCCTCCCAGCCATCTCCTCTCTTTATCTGTCAATCATGAGTGCTTGAAAAAATAGAGCCCCGATGCCTTTATTTCAAGAGGTGCCTGATCAATATCATCAATCCACCCACCTCCCCTGCTCACACTCCCTATATGTTCTTTCTCTTCATCTCTGCCCTTCCTTCTCTTTCTTTACTTCTCTCGCTTCCTCTCTCTCCCCCTCTCTTTTCCTCTCTCTCTCCTTCTCTCTCTCTCTCTCTCTCTCTCTCTCTCGGTTGCTGCAGCTGTATCCATTTCCTCCTGGCAAAAAGGGACTTTATGAATAAATGATACTGAATTGCTGAAGGTTCAGATACTAAATAATGAATTTCACCACCAAAAACACAACAACTTCTCCAATCATAAAATAGCTCTCCCCTTCCATATTGATTGTGCTTGTGCAACCAGATGCAGAGAGCACAGTCTGCATCCGTGCAAGGTAGAAGACCATACAAGGGAAAGTGTATAAAATGATAGGGAACTACCTGTTTTTTTAGCTATAGATATCTGATAAGAGAGGCTAACAGCTGCCTATGGCAGGAGCACTTTCCCTGAGCTCCTCTCTCCTCTTTGCTGAAGCACTGAGAGCGGAGTAGGTCTGAGGGAGGCGGAGGAGAGAAGAAAAAATCTGAAAACTTTCCTTCACGGGACATTTAAAGTAAGTGCGGTCATCTATTCTGTGCTACGGCAACGGGCAATGGTGTGTTGCTGAGTGTGTGTGTGTTTGTGTGTGTGTGTGTGTGTGTGTGTGTGTATTCGTGAGAGAGTCAGAGTATGTGTGTGTGTTGTGTGGTTATGTGTGTCTGTGTTGGAGCTGGCTTGAAGGAGAAAGAGTATTGGCTGGTGAGGCCATGATTTTTTTTTCCTCAGGTCATATAGTTAGTTGAGGTGCCGCTATAATAGTGAGTTCTTCCACACTGCCCAAATTATATTTTGATTAGTCATCTCATTGTTTTCCTACAATAATAATAATACAATGAGAAAACAGCTCACAAGTGCAAAAGTGTGTAAATGAGAATGTGTCTCAGGGGGCAATTGAGTTATTGTAAGAGAGGTTTTCAAATATTATGTCCTATTCTTACCTTTGGATGCGCTCTAAGATAAACATACATATATTACATGCGAGGTGAGAGCAATTCAGTTGTAAAGATGCTTGTGTGCAGGTTGTGTGGTTGTGTGCGTGCCCAGATGAGCAAACACATCAAATTTACAACCTGGTGAAAGTGAGGGAAAACACTGAAAAGAATTCAATTTAACATTTATCTTTATATTTCTATCTCTGTTAAACATATTGAAAACTAATTTATTTAATGTAGGTCGGTTACTAAATTTTATTAAGGAATTAAAGTACATATATTTCTGTTTAATTATGGTTATGGGAAAAAACAATATATTTATATTATAAACCTCTGAAAATCATGTGAATTTGTTGTTCAACATTAATATCAAGCAGAACAAAAAGAACAAAACCTAAATAATAAATGCAAATCAAGGTGTCTTTCTTTCTTTCTTTCTTTTTTATATTTCTACATCTGTATTTCTTTTAAAATATCCTGGTGTTATTTGGTATTATTACATATTGATTTATTCCATTTATCCTATGTATTATTCAGTAAAACACATATAGTGGTATGTTATACTGTATGGAAGCACATAGTAATGCAGCAAGTCATTGTGTTGAGAAATAAATAATTGATAGCTCAATGAATATGCAAATGAGAAAGAGAGAGCGAGTGAGACTCAGAGAGGAAGGAGTGTGGAGTATTGCTGGTGAATAGAGCTAAACAAAAGGCCTATGTGATTTCCATCACCCAATTAAGAAATATTACAGCCACCATGTTGGGACTGCAACCGTTTAGAGTTGTTTGGGGTCCTGCATTCATGTTGCTTTGTGTTGTGCTTTTGGGGAAGACTTTAAAGTAATTGTGTTATATATTTCCCCAGATAGGGTTTTTCTTTTTACATGGTGAGATACAGTTTAACTGAATAGGCATTAAATCAGGGAAGGATGGGAATTTATTTTAATGAAGTTGAGTCTATTAGTATGTAAGAGATTGATCTTGTATTCAAAAATGTGCAATTCATTTAAATACCATGTGCAGTCATCAAGAATATATAAGTATAGTGTAAAGTTTGAATGCAAAAATATTTTTGCATCCTCTCTGCCTCCCTGTTTTACACCGGCAAACACGCACATGTCATATTGTATTGCTTTCCCTGGTTTGCATTAGCCTTATAACCTACAAACTCAGGGAGACGTGAGTTTTTGCACAAGGAGTATAACAACCTTTCAGTGCCCAACCCTAAGAGAAAAATTAAAATTTGATGTTAATCAAGCAGCCTGAGAGCTAGAGATGACAGGTGCTTTCTACTCTACTTACCCCAGTCTCTTTCCATTTGGCATCACCGCTGAGCTTCAGCTCAAAGTTGCCCTTTTTAGCCCCGTCAAATGGAACTTGCCAATCAGTCATTTCATGTTTTAGCAGCATTTATGGTTTTGACCAAAGTGCATGGCTGTGACTGATTGTGGTCCTGTGAATAATTTAACTGATTAATAAGAAAAGCTGTAAGACAAAAATACAAGCTGTGGATTCTGTGTGCTACTGTCATGGAAAATTTTAAATTTGTTTCAGTCGGGTGTAATGTGCATAGTGTGTAGGTAATTTAAACAGTGCGTGACTGCCGAACAGTGTCATGTTGATTGTTCATTATTTTTGTAGATATGACAGTGATATACATAAACATTAATGCATCCATATGACTGCCATATGAAAGATATGTCAAACCTATAAATCTGTCTAACTCTATTCCTCTCATCCACTGGACCTTTTACCTTATCTGCAGATTATGGGGTCAACCCCCCTGGTCTGCACATACACACACACACACACACATATCACCCCCAGGGACCCGGCTTTCAGACAGGAGTCACAAGGTTGAGTTGGTCATTATGGAGGTCCTTGACTAAGGCTCAACACAAACTTACGATCCCTAACATTGGCCTCCTACATTCCCCAGTGAATGATACATGGAAACAAAACATGTGTATGTGTGTGGATGCATGTGACAAGGCCAACTGCCCTGTCGAATCAAATATACCAGCATGTTATTCTTATAGCTAACTACAATACAATACATAAGGAGAAGCAATTTCTCACAAACTCCATCATGCTGTAATCTATGCTGTCTGAACTTCCGTGTGCATTTGTCAGTGATTCATAATGACTGAATACTAGACCAGAAAAAGCTTTAAAAGATGGAGCTTCACTGCATTTTAGAGCCATTTTAAATCTTATTTCCCTGCTTCCTGGACAAGATCTGAAAGAGAAAAAAAGATTTCTCTTCCACCCTGTCAAGCCCCTGAATTATTAGGGGCATCAATATCTTTAGCATATTGCCAAGGGCTTCCAGACAGTATCTGCTTTCATTATTAGTGTCAGCTCAATTATAGCTCACACCCAACTGTTTCTCAACATCTAATAGCATCAATCGACAAGGATGGTTGACGAGCCAGCACCCGCACACACACACATCCACACGCACAAGCAACACTTTAAGTCACGCGCACATGTACATTCACACCTCCCATCCATCCATGCGTTCTGTTGCGTTCTGTCATCTTGCTAATGTACACGGCTGAGAGGAAGCACAGGGCTCATAATGGAGGCCATGTTCTTAGTGGCGATGAGCAGCTGATGCAGCCTGGCCCATTTTCATCAAATATTAATGGCATGGAAAAATACACCCGGACTGAGGCCTCGTCCACAGCCAAACTGGAGAGGCTGGGGGAAAGAGCAATGGGGAGAAAGTGCAGTGAGTGTGTTTAGAAGCACTGTCTGATGGCCATAATTAGGGCCGCTCCAATTAAAAATTCAAAAGCCCCAGTTTATTTGAGCACATGAATCTTCCACTGACTCCAGCATTTATTTCCCTTTTACAAAGTATTTTATTTTACAACGTCAATTGAACTGGACTTTTCTCCCTCTGCACTCCTTCCTCTATCTTATACTTTCGATTTCTCTCTCTCTGCCTCTCAAGTCAGAGAGCTGTTAAATGAAGGGGGTGGGGGCAAAGCACCATTTTAAACATGCTCAGCTCATTTTTCAGGAAACTCTTGTCAGGTTATGCAAAGGACTGGCAGCCATTAAAAGGAAAAGAGAGAAAATGTCACATAATGGAGACACAAACAATGAATTATAACTAGTGATAATGGCCACTTCACTCAGAGGAGGAATGCACTTGATTTCCCCCAGATATGCTGGGTTTTAATCCTGTAAATACGAAAATTAATTCACAGGGGGACTTTTTCATGTAGGTTAGTGTTTGACTGGCCCAACACTATTTTGTTCACAATAACTGTCTTTTGCTTTTATTTCTTTTCTTCTTTCTTGCTCTGTTTAAGCATAGAGCCGTCACTGACAGCACTCAGAACAACCTTTGGCGTGGTAACAAAGCAGATAAAATGTGAGATTTCTGGCCTGTGCTTTGTTTGATTATACAAACAATTGCTTCACCTTTTGTGTCAGCATCACAAGGAGAAATGAGCGATGAAGAAGTGAGTGAAAAGAGCTAAGCTTTGGGGAAAAACTGGCTTCGTTCCTTTTTTCTACTGCGCTCCCCTATTTGCTCCCAATGCCCTCTTTTTATCTCCCTCACGCTTACTTTCTCTATTATCTTTTCCACTTCTTTCGCCCATTTTCCTCTCTTTCTTTCTCCTCTCTCCGTCTCTCAGACACGCACACACACAAACATGACACACATTTGAGCAGTCTATTCCTCTTTTGAATAACACCTCTTTTATTAGTTTGGGTCTTTTCTCTCTTGCCCGCTTTAAACAGAGAGGGGAGATGGGATTCTAAAGAGCTGCCAGGGGCTCAGTTTGCACAGCGCTTTGATGTCATTGAGATGCTGTGAGAGCAAACACACACACAGACACACACCCTCACTAGGCACCTCTACATAACCAGACAGCATGCATCCCCACTCTAATACACACACACATATAAACATGCGTACAGTACAGGTGCGCTTTGGCTGCAGCACCACACGTTCACACTTTTCCTTCCGTTTCACTGTTTCTGTCACCTTGTTTTCTCCCTTTTCTGACCCACAACTGCATTGCTCCCTTTATCTGTGCTTCTTCATGAATAAGGTGTAGTATCTTAAATAAGCATGGGTTTGAAGGAAAAGCCTCTGACCCCACCAACACCTGACAATGCAGGTGATAAAACAATTTTGGATTAATTTGGAGGAGCCTAAATTGGCATAACTTAGCTCAGACACACTGATTCTCATCTATTATCTTGAAAGGTTAAGGAGATTTTATTTATCTTTCATAGAGGGGACAAGAGCCTGGGAAATGAAGGGAATAATCAGAAGTAGGGCCATGTCTTCATTATGTCCAAATGAGGTTGGTAGAGACTGGACAAATACGACATGTGCGCATTCAGCACTTCATATTCATGACCCTATTAAAGTGGTCTGGAGTCATTTTCTAGAGCAAATTTGATCAGCTCTACCCAAGGCGTTGACGCTGATAAGTGTTATTGGAGCCTCGGACAAAATGAAAGAGCGGAAATTGCAGTGATTAACACGTATGGTAATGTGCTCAAAGTGACAGATACACACTCATTTTCATGTAAAATCTAGCCTGGATCGCTGTGCTTCTTTTCCTAGTGTTATATAACTCAGAGTGTCTGCCTCATTCCCCTCTAAGTACCAGTCTGAGAAGCAGATCTTCATTTTGTGTGTTTTGTATGTGTGTGTGTGTGTGAGTGGGTCGCAGTGCCTCCAACCAACCTTGACTAACAAGCATATGTTAATTATGGAGGAGATCACAGGCAGGTCACCCAGCACTCTACCACTAAAAGAGGACTAAGATGCATTACTGGAGGGCATATCCAGGGATGGGGATGGGGCTGGGTCTAACACCATCCTAGACCAGCACCCCTCTCTCTCTCTCTCTCTCTCTTCCCAGCCTCCTCCTTTACAGAACACCCACCTCATCACCCTCCTTTGCATTTGTTGTTCCTTTAAAGACATCTTCCCCTGCTTTAAAGTTTTTGTTTCATTAATGATGTCCACTGCCCTGTAATATAAGGCACACATGAGTTTCATTGAACTTTGCTCTCTTCATTGGGCTATCTGGTATTTCTCCAGCAGACAAGATTTTAACAAGTCTTTTGCTGGGCGACAGACCCACACATTAAAGAACTGAAATAACTATATGTGATAAATAAATGTCATACAGAAATGACAAAAACATTTATATGGAAGGGATCCTTAACATGGTTTCCAAAATATGTGAAACTGCAATATATGTTTGTGTGGCTTTTGTCCCCTTTTGCTGTAGAAAGTTTCAAATCTTTTCTAGGGACAGATGGGTTACCTTCTTACACTTCAAGTAGACAATCTGGCAAGGCTACCAAACACCTTTAGCTGTCTTCTTCACTCATGTTGTCCGTCAAGAGTCCCTCCGTCTCCCAAGCATGTTTACAAGTGTGCAACCTAATAATGCAACCTGTAAATGACTGCTCATAGTTCATGCCCTATTGGGATTCTTTTAAGGTTTTTCACCATATAAGATATCACCAATTGACTGATGAGTGCAATGTTTTTATTAACAATAGGATTGATGGCCAAAACTATGAAAACAAGATCCACATTGTAATAAACCAGAAGTGTCTTTTAGCAAGCCTCCAGCAAGCAGTAACCTATAGTCACGCCAATGCAAAAATTCTCCCCTTTTGGTCTGTAAACCCCACCCCACCTTTCCCAACCCCCCTATGGCTTCTTCCTGACTCCCCTGCTGCTCCTTCCCCTCTCCCTCACTCTCACACACACCCCTCTACCCTATACCCCCTGCCTCCTACCCAACCCCTAGGCCTTGCCCCAGAGCACATTGATTCTGCTGTATACCTAATTACTGCTCATAATCTATTCATTTCACCACCGCCAAAGAGGGCAGCAGCTGTCACAGAACACACCACCAGGGGACTGGAGGAGGGATACTGGGGCTGGAAACTGTGATGAGGGTGAGGATTAAAACTTGAAGCAAAGAATGACGGCTTGATGGCAGCAGTGATAACAATCACTCCTGAGAGGGCTTCATGCTGAACATGTTTTGCTCAGATTCTAAAAAAAATATATAGGTTTTGATGTGTGATGGAGATGTTTTGTTTTTTGGGGGTTTTGCAATTCATGGTTGCACTTCAACTCTTCACCGCTCTCAGGTTGCCACTGCACAGAATTATGCTAGTAGAGGTAAAGTGTGTTGTTTTGGCAGTTAGAGGCAAAGGGGCAAACACACTCAGAATTTTTCCTTGTTGAGTGTGTTGAATGAATCAGAGTGAGATTGGTGAGAAATAATAACACAATGGATGGTAGTCAGATAATGTCTGAAATGTTTTAGGTTTAGCCCCTGAGCATGTGCCTCAGTCGTGTGCGGTTTTTGACATTGTGCATGTACATCATATTAAAAAGACAATGTAGAAAATATCAGGAAGACCTATAAATTCATGATATACACTGATGAGGGGAAAATATGTCACTGTTCTAATTATCTATCACTGTATTCGCATTCATATTCACTTCAGTGACTGAATGTATTAATGTGTCTTTGAATTAATTTAATTTATTATTTTAAAACTGTATAACAAACAACTGTTTACTGTTTCAGACATTCTGTATTGGTATGGGTCCCTTTAATCTAAGATCATAGAAAGAAGTGAGGCAAAAACAACTCAGAAATGACAGCTTAATCCATAGTGTCCTAAAACGTTTAAAGACATGTATTTTTCCTGTCTGGGGATGACAGATAAAAATATAAGCAGACATTATATTTACATGTACTTCCAGCACAGCTGCAGTCGAGTTTGTCATCATACAACTAGATAAACTGTACATTCAGCACATTTAGAGACCATTTCCCCATCAACTGTATATTGTAAACAACCTGTTCATATAACTCCAGATGCAACAAGTTCACACCCCTTATCTGGATAGGTTGATGAGTGGCATTCTGGGAAGCGTTGGAAATAATTAGGAGTAAGAGAAGAGAGAAAGCTTGTTGGAAAAATGGGCACCAAAGATAAATTGCAACATTTCATCACAATAAAATGCACTGAACGTCAGAGATTTAAGTCTGTGTCAGCAGAAATAAACTGATGAAATTTCAAAGGGAACATAGAGAACATGGACTTGCCTGAGGTTTTGGGTGTTTTTCATTCCTTGCTGCATCTTGTTAAGCAGAGGACCTGTGGTTTAGTTTGCCGTCCAATAACACTCAGTTAATAAGAGAGCAAAGATGTGTGCACCATTACTGCATTCAAAATGCCTCTCTCTCTCTCTCTCTCTCTCTCTCTCTTTCTCCTTCTCTTTCTCATCTCTATATGTATCTCTTCTTAATATGATTCAGTTATTTTGTATACATATTAGCTTCCTGCAATTTCGACAGGTGTGCAGCACCTGACAGTTCACACAAAATGGTCTGAAACTATTAACTAAAAAGTGCTGCTGTATCACACATATGATAGTGTAAAACCTGTAATACTGAAAGCGGCACTGCGGAAGTCACAAGGCAACATGGCGAACATGCCCAAAGAAATGCACCTCTCAGCCCGCCCAGGGGCAATCAGCATCTGTTTGTTTAATCTGCTTAATCTGCTGGTGAGCTCCACTGGGCGTGCCTAATTAGCAAAATTAATTTGTTAAGACATTAACGTCGTTAGAGATGGCCAAATGAAGCTGCACTGCTTTATGCAAATGGGCCTGTGGATTTGGCTGGCTGTGTTACCTCAATTAGACCCTTCTTTGATATCTGCCTGTTTTTCCTCTCATTCTGTGTCCCTTCTCTTTCCTACCCTTTCATCTTTCCTTTCTCCTCATTATCACTGTCAGATTTTGCTAATCATGAAATACTGCTATTGTATGACAGCAGAGCTGGGGCACGGAGGGGAGATGGGGGGAGCAGGGCTCTGAAACTGCTAATCATAACAAAAAAAATAAAACAGGAGATCTGGGTTTTCAATTAAGACGTACGCTCTGGAACTTCCACCACCACTATCACTGTTATCATCACCACTACCAGCACTGTGTGTGGTGTGTGTTTGTGTTTGTGTGTCGTAGCAGGAGCATTTCTTCCAGTGTGTTAGTGGGGTAATTAGTCTCCCGTATGTCGCACCCCTCACAAGCCTGTTTAAGGGTTAATGAGGCCCCAGCAGCTTCTCAGCATGGGTTGGGGGGTTATGTATGTGGGCTGGGGTTGGTACAGGCCTAGCTTCAATAAGAAACCACCCATAGGACGTCCCTTTGAAGTGTCAGAGGGTCCCCCCTTGTTCCGGGTGGCTCCTGTTTCATTTGTCTGAGTGGCAGCATAAAATATAGATGAGCTGCCAGACAACACAATCTATGCACCCCTTCCCCCCAAAAAACCCTCCCTCACACATTACACCACCCTCACCCCTGACATTATTCACAGATTAACCAACACCTCCCTGTCACCTGATAATGACCTTCCTTTCTCCTCCTAATCTAGCTTTGCAGGATAACAATAAAATTACACAAAAATTAGCTTTATTTATTTTTGGCATCACGGTAACAATATATGAGCCTATTACCATCAGAGGACAAGTAAATTTAAGATATTATTTAACATAATATATATCCACAGACAGATTTTACAATGTGTATTTGTTAGTTTTGCCCTGAGGTAGGGTTTTGTAATGAGGGGTAATGCAATAGAGGTGCGAGTGATACTGCAGCCTTGGGGAGTTGTAGTTGTGAACTCCATTGTGGCCCCACTGTATTTCATCCTTCCTGGTCCCAGTGGGATGTCCAGTGGTCCATTTGAACACCATCTCTAGTGAAGAGTGAGTCTCCATCAGCTGCGTCCACAGAAGATAAAAGTCATGTTGCTCTGTGGTAAATTTTAACTGTGACAACTGACAAAGGAATTGCTAAATTTACTAGCAAGTAATATTATCTGGACATAACCAATGTCCTCTTTGTATTGTTGAGGGTAACTCACCCAAAAATAAAAACTCAATCCTGTTTTATCATCAAATAGAAAAAAAGCTGAACTAACTTCTTGTCATAGTTTTCATACCCACATTTTCTATATCATATAGGTGCTGATGACATTCCAGGTTCAAGTTCAACTTCATGAGGTCTATATTACAGTAAACTATACAGTATGAGCAACACTACAGACAATAAAACAGTCATGATTATACCTGACCGAATAAAATTGCATCAAAACTAAACGCATGACATATTAACATTAAAGAGAACAATTGAGAGAAAAACACATTAATTTGCACACCTATACTAGAACTAAAGTCAAAGAATACTGATTTTCCTCATTTATTTTATAGATATCTCTTCCAAATATGTCTTTCATTGCTTTTTAAAACCTTTTGATTCTTGAAATCTGATGTATGGCTTCCACTGAGAAATAGTTCAAGACAAAACATCTTTCTCCGTTGCAAAGTCTCCTATACACAGTCTTGTGGAGAACAATTAAATTATAAAACTGTGTTTCAAAATGAATTTAACTATTTATTGCAACCCTCTTAATATTACACTTCACTTTCTGACAACCTGAGGACATGTTAAAATCATGAATCCTTTAGTTATTATTGATGTCAAAAATGTAGTTGACCAGTGTACATTAAGTTCAAAACAGCGAAAGTCAACATGTACTATTGAATTGAAAGCTGTACACCATGTGTCATAAGAAAAGATCAAGTTTATGTTTTAGACAATTCATTTTAGCTGTTCATGTGATATTTCATATTTTAAAAATCTCAATCTGAATTGAATCCAGCCCCAGTTCTATGATGTTAATGTTTTTGCTTGTCTTTATTTCCAAAGCCTGCATCAATCAAGAGAAAGTTAGAGAAGAGCATTAATATGTCCTCATGATGACAAAATGCATTAGAGTCGAGAGGCACAACATTTCATTACAGACTATGGGGACCTCTAATTTCATTCCAGTCCACTTTGTGGAAACGACAAAATGTTATTACGTTCAGCGGGTGTATCCAACATTACATAGCCACTATTTATTTTCACTTTATTTGCTTAAGTAACACAGGGGCTTCTGCAGGTAATTGGTTTAAGCATGAGAGAGTCTCTGTGCATGAAAAATCATCTTTTCCTCCTCTGATCTCCTGGGAACCTTGACACTGGCCAACTTTAAATGGTTTCCTTGGAACAACTCTACATTTCTCCAGTCACTTTGTAAAACTTTCTCATCCCAATTATTTTTTTTGTCGGAGCAGGCTATTAGAGAAGCAAGGAGATTGCTTTGACCTCCGTCTTACTTCACATGTTTGCTTCAAAAGTGGAAATAGATAACTGAGTGGCCTGCGTGTCGACAAGGTCTATTCTAATTACTGGAAGCATTCTTCATCTGAAACAGGAAAATGGTACTATACATGATTAAAGACAGTATATAGATATTAGAAATTTAAATAGTCATCCTTGAGGAGCAGTGTTTACTTTGTTCTATATAATTTATGACTGCTTTTAAAGGCATCAGGTAAATCGTATGTAGTCTGGGTATGAGATAATATGATAGGAAGGCTGTAATTGAATAAGAATAATTGGAAAATTCAGTCTTTTGAGTTGTGTCTTTTCAGCGGAATGAAGAATAGAAATTAGTCTTGATAAGGCTGGTTCCTCTCTCTTTGACAAATGCTCAGGAAATAGAAAAAGGCTATGGCTACACAGACGCCAATTGAACAGCAATTACAAACAAGATCACTATCATCATCAATTTTTTTTCACTTGCTTGAACTTTGAGGAGGGTATAAGAGCTGACATGAGGGCTGAGGATGAGAATGACAAGGAGATGGAGGAGGGAAGGAGGCACTTTTAATCTCGAAATTATTATATCTGGACTAGTGACTCTTTATCAGATTGCTTTTCCTAATCATTGCACCCTGAGTATGTTTGATCTCCATGATGAACACATGATTAGTTTTTCATGAAACCGTTCAAGCAAAACGCTCGAACATGAGCTGTGGCGAGACGCTGTTGATTTAGCTGTTTGAGAGGCAGCAGGCCCCTCCGTCTACCGCACGCTAGCCTGAGCAGGAGCCCACATGGGAGTAGGGAGGGGTCAGGCAGGGTCAAGTCTATGGGTAATGATATATCACCTGCCATATATTTAAGGTTTTGCTAATTCTCCTCTCAATTATGACCGTTCCTTTGACCTGTTGGCCTTGGAAGCAATGAGGCGACACAATCAATTTAAGCAGGGGTATACATTTTTGGCAGGGAAATGACACCATCCGGATGCTGCAAATCACAGGCGGTGCAGCCCAGATGATCCCCCAGTGTTGACTTGCATACATGATAAAGTCATTGTCTGACAGAGGAAGGGCATAATATGTAAACTCACCAAAAGCAAAAAAATATATGTCTTATTAAAATTAAATATTTGGCTGTTTTTATTTAAATCCCAGAATAATGTTTTTGACTGATCCAAAATGACAACATTACAGTGAGATACTAGAAAAACAGGAAAGACAGTAAAATTCCATTCAATCTAACAGCTATATAATAATGGATTACTTCAAAAGTTCAGTATTTGATAAACCTGTATTTGTTTGTGTGTTGACTCAAGATGAAACAATTATTTATCTATTTAATGTTTATTTTAATGTGAAAGGTGAATAACATTAAACAATACCACATACTTTACCACAGCATTTATAGCTGAAACTTGTTTGCTTGTTTGCCCTTAAAAATACCTGAAACTCAACAATAAAATTCATACAAAACACCACAAGAAACAAACCATGTTTAAACAAATAGCTTAGTTAATTCACAGAAAAAGAATCAGCAACTTTTTGGATAAGTGATTAATGATTAAAAGGTCATTTTAAAGCAGATATTTAAAACATTAGATCTTGTTTTTTAGTTGTGAGGATTTGCTGCTTTTCTTTGTCTTATGTGATCATAAATTAATAAGATGGGGGTTTTGAGTTTTAGTTGGAGAAAACCAGCTATTTGAAGATGGAAATTGTGTTTATAGACCAAACACGTAACCAGGAAAATAATCAGTAGAAATATTGATGAAGTCCTATATTGTTGACTCTATAATATACTGCAATAATGGTATAAAAAAAATAGTGCATTTTAAAGGCTGCAATCTATTAGGAATTCCAATACAATCAGTCCAATACAACAGCACAATGAAGTGCCACACGAAAAATGTCCATCAAGTTGACAAAGCGTTTAAATTTAGATCAATTATAAGTTTCAAAAAGGCAGTTTTTACTGTAAGATGATAGCTTGCATTTAAGTATACAGGAGTTTAACCTTGAGAAGTATGGCATTGTTGAGATTGGTATGATTTGAAGTCACTTTTGTTGAAAGGCATTGAATTAAAATGACACTATATCATGATAGTGAATTGACATTGCATCACTGCATATTAAATCGTATTCTTAATGTGAAAATAAATAACACACCAAAGATTTCCTTGAACATGGACATTTCCATTAGGCAGTTCAGAATGAGCTCAGTGTTTTTTAATATCAGTTGTGCAACGCGTCACGACACTCTTCAGACAAACCTCTGTAACCTCAAAGCTCCAGCACTCAGCTTTTCAGCATAATAGTATGACTGCTCTTGTGAGAAGAGCAAGAGAGATGAAAAGAAGGTGAAATGGATTATTTAACCGACAGAGAGCAAAGAGCTGCAGGGGGGTTCAGTTCTCCATCAGTAACTTTGTTCTGCTTGGATAAAGTATAGAGGAGGCAGTAAGTTGCTCCAAACAGCGCAGTGTGGTAACAGAGAACACAGCAGACAGACCTCAGATGAAGGCTACAACCCCTTAGTTTTTGCACAGATTGAGTTCTTAGACGCAGATGCATCATATCATTTAGTCCTAGACCAATTCACACTTTTTGCTCTTCTATCATTTCTAAACACAATTTTAAATACATACATTAAAATTTACTGGACATTCACTAATCAATAGTGATATTTCACTGATAGGGAATCTTATGACAACTGGTTACTTTCTTTGCAGAGTCTTACAATGATTCAGCAATACTGTCAGCTTTGTTTTTATTACAGCCAACTTACTGCCAAGAGACTTTAGGGACTGTGAAGAAGTTATTAGGAGGGGAGAGTGGGTCAATAAAGGGGAAGTATTATGTATTTTTTGTCTTTGCTGAAGGGAAGCCAAATTTTTGGATGAGCAGGGGACTTTTAAATTCATGTCATATTCTATTTCAGCTTTCTTTTAATCTGCCGTCTTTGCCTGGTTCATTTAGTAAATGATAGTGTAGTTGTTCAGTAAGTAAGTATTGGTTCAAAAGTAAAGTGGCAAGAATGTTTGGTAAATGGGATGAGATTATATGTTTGCCATATTTCTAATGTGAATTTGGTGGCTGTTGTGAAAATAATTTTCCATTAAAATATTAAGTGTAAAGTGGTTAAATTTTTAATTCACCTTATGTTTTACAGTTAAACATGTTGTATCAGTTCAACACTGTTAAATTCTTTTGCAAAACTTTTTTTTTTCTAAGCCAAGCGGTAACCATAATGTTCTACCGCACTCCTCACCCTGATCATTTTGGTAAACTCCCTTATTTGAACCCACTGAAGACACTCCCTTATTTCAACCACAGTCTGTTGTGCGGCACAAGACATGGTGATTTCTAATTCTAATAACTCCCATTACTCACTGCTTTTTATGAAATATGTTAAGAGAGACTGTTGAAAATTTATAACACAATGTCATTGTTGCAGAATCAGAAGTGTCTTGTTAATTCATAGAAATAGCTTCCCTGTTGTTCTCAGATGAGAATTTTTACAAATGAATGCAGTTTCTCATGTAAGTGTTCTCTCTATGGGCAAGTTGGTGCAATTCATGTGGTTAGTATGTTTTGGTCTTGCGTTAATTCTTGTAGTTGCAAAAATAATGGCTGTTAAACTTTTGTACTTAACCAAAGCAGTGTGCCTTGATTTTTGTGGGAGAATCCATTACTTTTCCTGTGGAAAGTATTGTGCCTATTCTTTGTGCCTTGTTCTTTGTATTTGATCCATATGATATTAGGTAGACAAAACATCCTGCATCATATTCATGTTTTTTTTTTTTTATAAAAACACTAGTGTGTGCTTTAAGGGCCCGTTTCACATCAGGTGTACTTTCTTGCTCTATTATTGAGCAATATCTTGTTTTGTAGTCCTGTTTTGTGTTTGTATGACAACATAATTGTGGCTTTACACATGTAGCTTTATCTGTCTTTTGACTGAGAATAACGTGGTCAAGTAAATTTATGGTATAGTTGAACATGAATGCTATGTAGTTCACCATCTTGAAATTATTTCAGTAGTGGTGTTCTGAAGGATTTTTACCAGAGAGTAAGATAGAGAGTGTTTTTCTCTACAGGTGAGCACCTGTGGAGTTTCCATCTATTGCATCATTGCAACAATTCCTAAGAATACTCACTTTCTGTCCGTATCTCAATAGCAAGTATACAAGAATCAGCCTGAAATACATATGACACAGATCCAGATTTACCTTCATTGTGCCTTCAGTTCTTTAACAGATTGTCTTTTAATGACAGTCAGTTTATTATCTAGGTTTATGTTTAGCGTTTCATCTGTGTATTGCTTCCACAGTGACTACAAACATTAAATCGCTATTCCTTTATCCAGGTGCAGCTGTTTCATTGCTTTAGAGACCAATGTGTTTTCAAGCAGCCGTTAAAGCTCACATTAACTATATACAACATTGTTTCTGTTGTTTTTGTTGAAATGATGGCCTCATATCCACCTGTTTTTCCCAATACATATAGTTTGTTCTTGCGATATTCCATCTTTCTGTGAGTCTAGAGGCTCTCCAGCTCGTTGTTTTCATAGGAACTCTACCAGGATGAGAAAAAACTAACAAGCACTTGTCAGTTCTCAGCCATCACTCTCCTGACAAGCCACTCTTGTGGACTTCTCCTCTTATCTTTCCTCTCTCTCACCTTGCAGTCATCTGAGAGAGCACATTTCATTGCATTTGTATGTGTTCATGTGTGCATGTGCAACATTGTGTGCGCGCGTGGGTGAATGTGTGCGAGTGTGTGTGTGTGTGTGTATGTGTGTGTGTACATGCTTGCCTGTATGTGCCTGTGTGTATACGTGTGTGCTTACATGTGTCAGAAACTCGACATGATCTTGTCTCCGGTGAAGGCCTTGGATCACCCGGCCCTGCTCACTCCAGACCTGACAGTGCAGCTGAACTAATCAATATCTCTCTGCAGTCAAAGGTGGGTTCTGCCATGAGGCCGCGGGGGTGCACTAATTGATGGAAACTCACCGCCGGCTAGCTCCATGCCCTGCGGCGCTGGAAGACGGAAAGCTAGGGCCTTCCACCGGAGTAGAAGGGGAAATAGAGGACAAAAAAGGCTGAGATCATAATCAGGAGGGAGAAAGCTGTTTAGTGTTTGTCACTTGGCACAGTATGATTTTACATACATGGGACAAGTGGCATTTTGGGAGACATATTTTGGACTTTGGCATTTTTTGTCAGACTTCTTTGTCTTATTCTGAAGGGCAATAATGTTCAACATAACAATGGGCTTTTGGTATACAAGGACAGAACCCGTGTTCATTTAAAACACAGGTTCTGTACTTGTATACCCCCCCCTCAGTTTGTTAGGTCTCCTTGCCTTAACACAAATATGTATTTCAAAGAAACACAAATATATATTTAATTTTAGTATAGACTTACTAAGGATTTTATAGCTGCATTTAATATTAATAAATTTCATGCCATTCATTTTAAATAAATAGGTGTACATAGCTGGTTAATTTTATGGATTGAGAGTTTTTTTTAAGCAACAGGCCACAAAGAGTCAGTGTAAATGGAATCTTATCTGACTACATAGTTTTACATTCTGGATTACCTC